>PVJC01002453.1:0-77500 GCA_004026665.1 Murina feae | reverse complement strand
ACCCATATTGGCAAGGATGTAGCATAGCAGGAACTCCTATATTACCAGTGAGATTGTTTATATAAACCATATTTTTAATAGCAGAACATTAGAAGCAGTCCAATATTTGTTGGTGGAGTAATTGATATACTGTGATATATTTACTAAATGCACTATTATACAACAATAAAACATGAATCAACTATAGATTTATGTGACAGCATAATTGAAGGTTCAACCAAACAAAACTGTATGAATAATCTATATTTTAAAAAGCAAGAGAATAATAAACATAAAATTCAAAATAGTGGTTACCTTCGGAGGGATACAGAAGTTGATACAGAGGAAGAGCACACAAAGACACTGGTAATATTCATTTTATTAGGCATCATATGGCAGGTGAATGCTACAGATGTTTTGTGCATAGCAAATACTTTGTGATGTAAATAAAACAAAATGCATATATTTTTGAAGTGTCATGGTATGAAAAGCCAGGTATGTTCAACGCTTTGAAAGTAGCCCCATTTTAATTGCAGTGCTGAGCGACTAGGATGTCAGCTGTCAATAAAATGTAGTGGCAACTCTACTGTCCCCAGAGCCCCACCCACTGTATTGGAACCTGACTGCCATTTACTAGCTGCAGGATATTGGGAAAGTTTATCTCCATCTTTACCCCCATTTTCTTGTCTTTAAAATGAGGAATAAAATGGGCCCTGCTTGACAGAGTGGTTGTGAAGATCATGTGGCAGAATGTAGGTAAAGCTCTTAGGATATTGTTGCTTAACACATGGTAAGTGTCTAGCGAATACGAGCCACATAAGTCACGTCAGAGGCCTGGAATGTGATCGCATGCATGATCTCTTGTATGCCTGCCACTGAGCTACACAGGCCTGGCCCCGGGTACCACAGTGAGAAGGCAAGGCCAATGTGCCTGCAGCCTGTGGCCAGGCTGCCTGTCTGCACTCAGCTGGGACAAACCGGCTCCCAGCCAAGGTGCAGTTAGTTGATAATAAGCACAGGGTGTCCCCAAAAATCTATACACAATTTGAAAAATTATAAAGGCAGTGTTCATCAAAATACATCTCATTTTCAAAATGTAATAGAATCTGCTGTTAAAGTGTGCACACATTTTTTGGGGGGGGGACATCCTGTAATTGTTTTTAAGGCTATGATTCTGAGAGTATTTTGTTTGCAAAAATAGTTTACTTAAACATGAGATGCTATTATTGTTGTTCTTATTGTTATTGGTGTTAAAGATTTGAAAGATAGTTGCTCCTGGATTTCAAAATTTATCTCACTCAAGTTGAGCCTAGATGGATTGAAGTAGTGCCTTAAAACAACAAATTTTAATCTTTTCCATCTCTTGCCACACATAAACTAATTACTAAGATTCTGCAGCACATCAAAAATATATTTTTTGCTGAAATCACAAAAAATCAGGTATAATTTTGATTATTTCACATTGGATTGCTATTATTGTGTTGGCTGTTGTTATTTTTTTGGCAATCTAAGGGAAAAGGGACGAATGCCCCTGACTAGATATTCAGGTATTGCAAGGTTTAAAAATTCTTGGGGCACACCAGCACACGCAGCACGCCAGTTGAAAATTGCTACCTCACGTTGGCGGATGTGGCTCAATTGGTTGGATGTCATTCAGTGCTCCGAAAGGTTGCCGTGCCTGCAAGAGGCAGCAGATCAATGTTTTGCTCTCATGTCAATGCTTCTTTCTCTCCCGCTCCCTTTCTCTCTCTCTAAAAATCAATAATTAAACAAAGAAAAGAAAATCACTGCCTTCAAACACTGAGAATTTTCAGTTTTTATCTTGAGTAGCTGACTCGGGCATAAACCACTCACTCCATTGGCCTTCTCCTCTTCTAGCTCCAGAACACACAGGCGAGCGCCAACTCTGCTTCAGCACACCTGCTGCTGAGGACAGGGATAGCACACTATCCCTGGGTCAGTAAACAGTCAACTTGGTAACCAGCTGTTTGACATCACCATTGCGATGTCTCCTTGGCTGTCAGAGTGCTGCACAGTCCCAAGACCCCTGGGCACGATGATTTTGTTGATGTGCACTGCAGCCTGCGTAGTGAAGAGCGCTAGTCTCAGAGCGTGATGTCATTTGCCCAAGGCCACAAAGCTTGTGAAGATACAAGTGGATCCAAATTGGAAACTTCTGATGGTAAACACTGACTTTCTTTCATAGGTGCCTTTTATTTATTTATTTTCTCTTTATTGGGGTTGTTAAGAGTATTACAGATGTTTCCAATTTCTCCCCCTCTGCCTAGCTCCCACCCCACCCCAGGCCTGCACTGGACTATTGTCTTTGCTTATGGGCTATGCATATATGCATGTAAATTCTTTGGTTAATCCAGCGGTTCTCAACCCCTTTGGGTCACGACCCCTTTGGCAGTTGAATGACTCTTTCACAGGGGTCGCCTAAGACCATCCTGCATATCAGATATTTACATTATGATTCATAACAGTAGCAACATTACAGTTATGAAGTAGCAACACAAATAATTTTATGGTTGGGTCACAACATGAAGAACTGTATTTAAAGGCCAGAAAGTTGAGAACCACTGAGTTAATCTCTTCACCCCTGCACCCCTTTGCCTGAGATCTGTCAGTCTGTTCCATGCATCCATGCCTCTGGATCTATTTGTTCATCAGTTTATTTTGTTCATTAGATTCCACATATAAGTGAGATAATGTGATACTTGTCTTTCTCTGACTGGCTTATTTCACTTAGCATAATACTCTCTAGGTCTCTCCATGCTGTTTCAGAGGGTAAGAGATCCCTCTTTTTTACTGCTGAATAGTATTCCCAAGTGTAAATGCCCCACAGTTCTCTTATCTACTCGCCTACTGATGGGCACTTGGGCTGTTTCCAGATCTTAGCTATTGTAAATAATGCTGCTATGAACATAGGGGTGCATATATTCTTTCTGATTAGTGTTTCTGAATTCTTAGAATATATTCTGAGAAGTAGTATCACTGCATCATTTTTAATTTTTTTGAGTAATCCCCATACTGTTTTCCATAGTGTTTTTGTCAGTCTGCATTCCTATCTGCAGGGATGCATAGAATTATAAGAAAATACTATGAACATCTATCTATTTGCCAAAGAATCTGGGAGAAATAAATATAATCCTGGAAATATACAATCTTCTAAAAATCGGTCAGGAGGAGTAAGAGAACATGAACAGGACAATAACAACTGATACAATTGAAGCAGTAATCAAAACACTCCCAGCAAAGAAAAGTCCTGGACTGGATGGATTCACAGGAAAGTTTTACCAAACATTCAAAGAAGAGCCAATATCCATCCTCTTCAAACTATTTCAAAAAATTCAAGAGAAGGGAAGACTTCCAAGCTCTTTTACAAAACCAGCATTATCCTCATTCCAAAACCAGATAAAGACCCTACAAAGAAAGAGAATTGCAGGCCAATACCCCTGATGAACAAAGATGCTAAAATCCTCAACAAAATATTAGCAAATCAGATCCAGCACTATATTAAAAAGATCATACACCATGACCAAGTGGGATTTTTTTCAGTGGATGCAAGGCTGGTACAATATTTGAAACTATTGTATACATCATATAAATAAAATGAAAGATAAAAATCACATGATCATATCAATAGGTGCAGAAAAAGCATTTAACAAAACCCAGCACCCATTTTTTAAATAAAAACTCTCAGCAAAGTGAAAATAAAGGGAACATAGTTCAACATAATAAGGGCCATCTACTCTAATAAAAGCGTAATATTGAAATTGACCGTTTCTTCAGGAAGCCTAAGCCACGCCCACCATCCAATCAGAGTGACTGTATGTAAATTAGCCCAGCCAAGATGGCGGAGGCTGCAGCCATGGGAGAAGCTGAGCACAACGGTCCAGCAGGGCAAACGGAAGACCTCTGCCCTGGGATCCAGGCCACAGCTGCAGGCGGGAGAAGTGAGCCCACACTTTTGTCTCATGGGAGACAGAAGCTGTGCCATTGGCGGGTCCCCAAATGGAGGGGAGGATGGTCCAGAGGTGGAGGTGCTCCTGCTTTGCAGTTGCAGTGCTGGGGCTGCATGGGCAGCTGCCACCTGGCTGGGGCTGAGCCCTGAGCTGGGGATTAATACCCCCTCCCTATGAAAGCTTTAATGAGGGAAGGAGGGCTGCTCCCTCTCTCTCTCACACACATACCCTCCTGGGTGCCTTCTCTCACCGGCTCCATTTTCTCTGCCACAGAGGCAGGGGTCTCCTGTGAGAGCCCCCCAGTCTCCCTTCAGAGCTGGGGTGAACCCCAGGGGAGCCAGGAGATGGAGAGATGGGCAGGGGGCGGGTAGAGGGAGCAGCAGCCCCGGAGAGCTTGGGGGGGAAGTAACCAGGTGGGGGAGGAGTGGAACAGGATGGAGGAAAGAACTTTGTAAAAGAGTCAGTGGACAGCAGAGTAAAAAAAGAGGATGTGTGAGTGACCTGTAGGGTCTATAATGAAAACCAAGTATAGTTGTGTACTGGGGACAGATTTTAAAAGTAGAAGTCAGAAAAGAAAAAAAGACAAATGATAGTGGATAATTAGGCAGGTAGATAGGTATTAAAACAGTGGAAGTAAATAGAGAAGAATGTATAGCAAAGGTAGGATGAGAGAAAAAGAGGGAGGGAAGAAAAGTTATTAAGGGGGAGCTGGTAGAGCTTGAAAGGACAATGGGAAGAAGGAAGGAATGGGGGAGGGAGCAAAGCATGTCAGAGGGAGGAAGTGAAGAAAAAATTTAAGGTGGGAAGAAAGGAAAAGGGGAAGGTGGGCAGGGGTAAAGATAAAGGAAAGAAGGAATTGGGAAGGGAAGGAAGGTAGTAGAAAAATGGGAAGAATGATGATGGAACAGAAGTGGGAAATAAGGAGGAAAGAAAAGATTATAAATGATGAGTCAGTAGGAAAAGTGTTACATAAAGGATAAAAATTGTGTGAGAGGAAGAAGCCAATAAGGAAGTCAAATACAATTGTGGGTGAAGGAGATAAGATTAAAAAAGAAAGTTAGTAGAGGTGACCAGGCCGGCAGAGGAGGGCAGTTAGAGGATCTGGCAAGCAGGCAGGCAGAGTGGTTAGGGCAGGCAGGCAGGTTAGCAGTTAAGAACTAGAGGTCCTGGATTGTGAGAGTCCCCAAGAACTCCATATTGGAGAGGGTGCAGGTCAGGCTGAGGGACCCCTCTTTGCCCCCCTGCATGAATTTTGTGCACTGAGCCCCTAGTTTATAATAAACCTACAGCCAACATCATATTCAATGGGCAAAAACTAATAGTGTTTTCCTTAAACACTAAATATCCCTTTCCAGGGATGTCTGCTTTCACCACTTTTATCCAACATAGTACTGGAAGTCCTTGCCACAGTAGTCAGACAAGAAGAAGAAATCAAAGACATCCAAATTGGAAGGGAGGAAGTAAAACTCATTATTTGAGGTTGTTATGAAATTGTAGATAGAAAACCCTAAAGACTCCACCAAAAAACTTACTCAATTTAATAAATGAATTCAGCAAAGTAGCAGGATACAAAATTAAAATCCAGAAATCAATAGCATTTTTATGTAACAACTAGAATGCATGAAATTTGTGCATTGGTTGGGGGGTCCCTCATCCCAGCCTGCTCCCTCTCACAGTCTGGGACCCCACACTCCTTACTACCGCCTGTTTGTTGCTCCTTTAGCCCTGCCACCTAGATGGAAGAGCTCCTGCCACTGCCACTGTGCTCACCAATCATGAGCCTGGCTTCTGGTTAAGCGGCGCTCCCCCTGTGGGAGCGATTGACCACCAGGGGGCAGCTCCTGCATTAAGCATCTGCCCCCTGGTGGTCAGTGCTCATCATAGTGATCGGTCGTTTTGGTTGTTCCACCATAACAGTTGCTTAGGCTTTTAATATATAGATAATGAACTCTCAGAAAGAGAAATTTTTTAAAAAAATTCCATTTACCACTGCAATAATAAAAAAGGATACCTAGGAATAAACTTAACCAAAGAAAACTATAGGACATTGAAAAAATAAATAGAGGAAGACACGAATAAGTGGAAGCATATACCATGTTCATGGGTAGGAAGCATTAACATCATTAAATGTTCATATTACCCAATGCAATCTATAGATTCAATGCAATACCTATTAAAATACCATCAGTATACTTCACATATCTAGAACAAATATTCGAAAAATTTATATGGGACAAAAAAACAACAACAGCAACACTAAAAACTAATAGCCATGCCAATATTGAGAAAGAAGAACAAAGTTGGAGGGACCATAATACCAGATATAAAACTATACTGCAAAGCCACTATAATGCCTGATACTGGCACAATAACAGGCATATAGATCAATGGAACAGAACAGAGAGTCTAGAAATCAACCTAGGTCTTTATGGTCAATTAATATTTGACAAAGGAGGCAAGAGCACACAATGGAGGAAAGACAGTCTCTTCATTAAATGGTGTTGGGAGAATTGGACAGGTGCATGCAAAATATAAAACTAGACCACAAAATTACACCATGCACAAGAATAAGCTCAAAATAGGTAAAATACATAAATTTTAGTCACAAAACCATAAAAACTGTACAAGAAAACATAGACAGGAAAAACTCAAACATCTCATGTAGTTGAATTTTTGCTGACACATCTCCTAGTGCAAAAGAAACAAGGAAAACAAACAAAAGGGACTACATCAAACTATAAAGTTTCTGAGCAGCAAAATAAACCACCACAAAATGAAGAGGGAACACACTACGGGAGAACATATTTGCCAATAACATATCTGACAAGGGGTTAATTTCCAAAATATATAAAGCACTTATAGAACTCAAAAAAAGGAAGGCAAACAGTCCAATTAAAAAATGGGCAGAAGACCTGAACAGACCAAAGAAGACATACAGAAGACCAAGAGACATGTGAAAAAATGCTCAACTCACCAACCATCACAGAGATGTAAATTAAAACAACAATGAGGTATCACGTCACACTTGTCAGAATGGCTACCATCAATAAATCAACAGACAAGTGCTGGTGAGGATGTGGAGAAAAGTGAGGCATAGATGCCTTTGGTGACTCCAATTTTCATGAGAATACACACTTTTCAACAGATTGGGTCACTAATGGCTTGTTCCAATCGCTTACATGGAACTGACACAATTGGAAGTGTGCCAACACAGATAGCAGCAGTGTGTCATTCCTATGTCACAGGAATGCTGAAAGATACACAGATTCCAAAATAGTAGCTTCTGGAACTCTATACTTGTTCTGATTTTTCAAATGTGTTTGATTAGAAGACTTGTAGGTGGGGGTGCAGGTAGGGTAGGAAACATCCTTTACCTAAAGGAACTTGGAAAGATCTGAACTTATTACATATCCTCTGTATGAACAAGAGATTGCAGAGTCAATAACCACATCTTTTCATACACTTAATTGAAAATTAATTTAGCATGTGAAATAAACTGATACATTAATTTATTTTAATTTTAAAAAGAAATTTCTGCAAAAGCAGAAACAAAATAATGGAGGCTTCCCAAGGGATTGCCTCTGTTTAGAACATTATCAGATACTAGAGGCAGGATGCATGAATTTGTGTATGGGTGGGGACCCTCAGGCTAGCCTGTGGTGATGGGTTCTAAACCTGCAGTCCAACACTGCCTTCTGCTCTTCCTGACACTTCTGCTCATCCCAGCTCCTCTGTACCTGTTGCAGGCTTGCGCCCAGGCAGTCCTGATTGGGAGAGGCTTGTACTGCCACAGCATTGTTTGCCAGCCTTGAGCCCCATGTCTGGCACTCATCCTGGAGGGTGGCCAGGACATAATTGGGCCACTGGAACAGGTCGGTCAGCTGAGTGACGCTCCTGCTGTGGGGTGCACTGACCACCAAGGGGCAGGTCCTGCATTGAGCGTCTGCCCCCTAGTGGTCAGTGCACATCATAGCAATGGGTTGTTGAGTCATTTGGTCACTTAGGCTTTTATATATATAGATACTTGTTTGTAAAATTCTTCAAATAATGTATGATTTTCAGTAATACACCTTATTTTTACCAAATAAGATTAAAAGAGTTTCTAAAACAGTGCCTTGTTGTTGGAAGAGAGCTGATTCTATTATTTAGTGTTAGGAGCGAAGGCCTGCACATTTGAATGCTAAGTTTCAATCTTAATTCTAGCACTTGCAGGTTCTGTGATTTTGGAAAAGTTACTTAAGATCTCTAGCCTTCAGGCTTCTCATCTATAAAATGAAACAACTAGTCAGACATTTCTCACAAGTTTAATCCTGAAGATTAAACAGGACAATTCATGTACAGTGCTTAGAAAAATCACTGGCACTGTAGGTGTTCAGGGCTAGCAATTTATTACTGGTTGTTCCTCAAACAGGCATTGGTTGGATGTGACCTTTGGCAAGTGATTTCATCTTTGTCAGTTCCTTCACCTGAGCAGTGCATGGAGTTGATTGCTTTATCTGACTGTTATATGGTGGGTAAGAGATTAGACTTGAGACAGACTGTTTAAGTTTCAGATTCCACCAGCAAGCAACACATCTCTAGGTTCCAGTGCCCTTTAAAAAACAATTAGAGGCTGCAAATAAGATAATCTATCTTACAGGATTGGACAGAAGGTTGGATGAGGAAATGAATGCAAAATGCTTAGGACAAGGCCTTGCACATGCCAATACTTAAAGACTGGTTGCAGTGATGAGGGAGTTGGAATAAAGAGCCCTAGGTTATATACCCTTGTCTCCAATGGTCTCAAAGGATCGCCTCTGCAAACCTCTAACAAGAATATTTTAGAATCAAACCATTGACATCTTTGTGCTGTTATTCACCTGCTCCTGGGTTGTTGGTCTCTGGCTCCTATTGGGTAGCTCGTCCTGCATTTGGCTTTGGGCCCACCTTCCCTATGGGGCATGTTGGAGGCTGAGCCAGAGTCCACACGCTCGCAGTGGGTCCCACAGCTCACAGCTGCTGGCAATCTGTTGCCTAGAACACACTCTCCTTGAGAGAGCTCATGTGGTTGGAGGGGAAGGTGTCCCTCCAAAGTCCCTTGTGCCTGCCTTGGATCCCACAGGTCTGACACTTCTGGAATAGCACTCCTGTACAGCCAGGTTCCACCATCTGTGATCTCTTATCTGTACCAGGAATACTTCTATCTTCATCTCAGACTGTGAAATCCAGGTCTCTCCACCTTCAAAGGCCCAGCTAGAAACAGTTTGTCCTCCACAACTAATCAGATACTCTCCACCGAAACTTTTTATAGCTTTAGCAAAACACAACTAAACTCTCTACTACAACCTGTAAGTCTTATGTGATCTTATGATCTGTCCTTGTCTGCCTCTCTGATACCTTCTCTTATCCTATGCTTTAGTCACAAAAGCCTCCTGTCTGTTCCTTTAGGACTCCAATTTTATTATCACCTTTCACCTATTACTTACTGTTCAACTCTGCCTGGAAAGCTTTCTACAAAATCATTTTCTGGTTGGATTTTTCCCCCCTTTAACTTTTAAGCCCCCAAAGAAGTCTTTCCTGAACATCCATTTAAAGAAATTCTTGCCCTGCCAGTGTGGCTCAGCATTGGAGCATTGACCTAGGAACCAAGAAGGGCACATGTCCAGGTTGTGAGCTCAATTCCCAGTAGGGGTACGTGCAGGAGGCAGCCGAACCATGATGATCCTCTCTCATCGATGTGTCTATCTTTCTATCCCCCTCCTTTCCTCTCTCTCTAAAAATAAATAAAACAAAAAAAATCTCATCCCATTGTCCTGGTCACTTACATAGCAGTTCTCAACGGGGAGTGATTTGCACCCCTTTTCCCCCATTGGGCATTTGACAATATCTGGAGATATTGTCAGTTGACATAACTGAGAAGGTCTTACTCTTAGAATATAGTGTGTAGGGATGCTGTAAGTATCCTACAATGCCCAGCACAGCCCTCACAGTAAAGATTTTCTGGCACGATATGTTAGTCGTGCTAAAGCTACAAAGTGGCATCTAGCATATAGTCTTGACTTATGTTCACCAATGAATTAGACACTCATTGGAACTGCCTCATCCATTTATTCCTTTCTTGGTTTTGCTTGAATCCCAAATTAGGATGGGAGCTCCATGAGAGCAGGAACCTTCCTGTCCTGGTCAGGACTGCATTTTCTGTGTCTTTCATGGCACCTGGAACTTGTAGAAGCTTCAAAAGTATTACCCCAATCAATAAACCATTCAGTGAATAAACTTTGGTAGAAACCTTCACTGAACACATTGAGTACTGAACCACATAGGGTCCTGCCTGGTGCGTGTGTGCTGGTTACTTGGACATGTCCTTGGTGGCAGCAACTAAACACATTGTGGCTGAAATGAACTCAATTGTAGGAACTACCACTGCAAGTGCATGTTGCTTCCCCTGTGCCCACAGAGCCATGGAGCAATGCTGTGTCCAACAGACGGTTTTCTTAACTGTGCTCTGCTGACAGCACCTTAGAGCTCTTGGTGCACTTAATTCTGATTTTATTTTGAGCTATATTTTTAACAACTTAAAAAATTAATTAAATTCAACACTCAGAATGCTTGTCAACCAGTTTTGAACACATTGGAATTGCTAACACTGAACTTTTGTTCCACATTCACATATTCTTTTTGTGTAGGTTTTGAAAGACCCCCCTCCCCACCACAAACACCTTATTTCTGTGCATATGCACTGTTGGAAAACCTTGAGAATATTTTAATGATTAGGGATCACTTAACTCTGTTCAGTGCCATTGGATTCAATTCAGAAGTGAACTGTCTGCTTATTTAAAACTAGAGGCCTGATGCACAAAATTCATGCAAGGGCCTCTGAGGGCTGAGGCAGCAGCTTCAGCTGTTGCCCTGGCCCTCACAGTAGCAGCCCTGGAGGGACTTCTGGTCTAATTAGCATATTATGCTTTTATTATCATAGACTAGGCAATAGAATGAGCAATTGGACTTTAGTTATTGTCAGGGGATTGGGGTACTCTGCACCCCTCTGTTCATAAGGGAGCCAGCCGGAGGATCCATGCGAGGCTGCTAAGTCCTGGCCATGCCCTCTCATTGCCACACTGCTGCAGGCTATGCAGGCAGAAGATTGGACATTCATGGAAACAGCGCTGGGCTGTGGGTTTCCCCCTCTCTCTGGGAGGGAGGAAGGAACTTCAAGGTCATGAAGAAATTGGGGATATTAGATCAAGCTTGCTGATTACATTGTGTAAATTTGCTGTCTCTGCTCTTTCTCTGCTGGTCATAAGGTACATCATCCTTTCACTCTAAGGATGAACCTGCCTATCCTTCATTTTGTGGTTGTCATTTTATGGGTTTTGAAGTTAGGTTTTTAGGTTTGTACTAGTTTAGAATTGTTTATATTCTTAGTGAATTAAATTTTTATTATTCTTAGTATTAAACTATTACTATTTGTATCAATTAGTTCTGTCTTTTACTCTGCTGTGTTATATTGCTTTTTCTATACTCATTTTCTTTCAGTTATTGTTTACCTGATATGTCCTTTGTCTTTAAATGTCCTAAATCTTTAAATTTAGATGTATTTCCTATAATAGCAGATAGTTGCTGGATTTTTAAAAATCAGTATAATAATTTTTAAAAACTAGACTGGAGAGCCTACCAAAGAGCTTAGCCCATCCATTTATATTTCTTTGATTTCTAAAACTTTGCATTTATTGCTGTCATTTATGTGCTGTAGGTCTTATGTTTTTTACTATTTTTTCTTCTCTTAGTTTAAATCCATAAAGAATATTTTATCATTTCATTTTATTCCTTTATTTGTTGGGGACATCTGTGTCATATATCCATTATTTTAGTAAGTGATAGTAACATGCCTCTCTGTCTTAATGACATTTGCAGTTAATCAATATCTTCATCATACTGAAGAATAATATAGGACCTTAAATATTACCACTACCCAGTGCTTTAGTTATAATTTATCCCAAATTAGACAATATTATATTTTATATTTTTTAATTTATCCATATATTTGCCAGTATGTTTTGTCACATTGCTCCTTGCAACCCAATCCTTTTGTGTGAGGCATACATCCTTCTGCTTGATATACATCCTTTAGAGTTTTTCTTAGTGAGAGTCAGACCTTCAATAAAACACTAAGTTTTAGTTATATGACACTACTCTTATGTTAGTGTGAGAATATTATTGATATTGTTAATGATTAAACTTTGAAACAAATTTTTACCATATTTCTAGTTTCTGAATACTGTAAATTACAGAGAATAAAAAGATCACAGATGGACACAGGTAAGAAACATAAACAAACACAACTATCATGGTTAGTTAAAATATATGATATTGTTCTTTTTGCTGATTAAAATTGGTCAATATTGGGAATTTTATATGATTTATCTTACTATTTATAGTTATTCACATGTAAAATTACAGAGAGAATGAGATACCAAAACTGAAAATAATCTTAAATTTACTAAATATTTTAATTTAGCAAAACTTCCTTCTTATTAATGGACATTAATAACAAAATATAAATATGAACATAAAATGAACTTACATGAATAAAATGTTACTTTAGTTTGTTTTAGATCTTGGAGTTATTCAAAATATTTCATTTGAGAAGACAGCTCCTGTAAACCAAACCAAGAGGGAAAGGATGTATTTTGCTCTTAAATACATTATCCTTTACCTATTTATTATCCTACTAGCGACCTGGTGCACAAATTCATACACCTGTGGGGTCCCTTGGCCTGACCTGTGGGATCAGGCTGAAACTGGCTCTCTGGCATCCCTTGAGGGGTTCCAGATTGCTAGAGGGTGCAGGCCAGGCTGAAGGACCCCACTGGTGCACAATCAGGGCTAGGGAGGGACACGAGAGGTTGGCCAGCTGAGGAGGGACCATGAGAGGGCTCCAGGGTGTGTCCAGCCCATCTCACTCAGTCCCAATCAGCCAGACCCCAGCAGCAAGCTAACCTACTGGTCAGTGCATCTGCCCCCTGGTGGTCAGTGCATGTCATAGCGACTGGTCAACCATTAGACTGTCTGCCCCCTGGTGGTCTGTGTACATCATAGCAAGCAGTTGAATAACCTTAGCAAATCATTAGCATATTATGCTTTGATTGGTTGAATGGACAACCGGTCGACCAGACACTTAGCATATTAGGCTTTTATTGTATAGGATTCCATTGAGAAAACTCTGCCTGAGTTATCTCATTCTCTGTGTGTGTGTCTCTCTCCATGTGTATATTAGGGTCTAACAAGGATCAGATGAGTTGACACATATATACCACCCAAAACAATGCCTGTCATCAACAATAAGTGCTAGCTTTTATTTTATTATGTTTTAATTGAAGAAATGTCACAGATCAATATTCCCAAATGATCTATGGCACAACAGAACTTCAGAGCTATTATGGGAGTGGTTTTAATAAAAGGCAGTTGTAGAAACACATCTAATTACATTATTGTCCTTCCATATTCTTTTGCCTAAATATTCCCTCACTTTTACAACTGTTCAGTTTATATTTCTAATACTTCAATTATTCTTAGAATTACAGACTTTCATTACTAAAGGAGAAGTGATTATTACTGTAAATTTCCCTACTTATCTGAAGAAGGTTTCATCCAAAGAATTTAAGGAATGTGCCTTCATTCAAATAGTTAAGAAATGCAAGAGAGAGAATGGGACTTTATTGAGGAATAGCAACAAGACTAAGTAAAAGCTTTAAAGATTGTATCTCATTTAATTCTCCTAACAAGCAACTAAAATAAAGACTGTATTTCTCCCTTGTGAAGGTGAGAAAATGAGAGCTGAAGAGGTGGAGTTAGCTGCCCAAGTTCAGTGAGTTCAGGGCCAGGGTGTAAACTCCGGTTTGATTTCAAATCTATGACCTCAACCCTGTGATGTGCTGCTTTTCATGTTACTCTTGTTTTAAAATAAAAGTGACAACATAAGTGGAGCACAAACAAATGATCTCCTTCTGGTCAATCTTGAATGAAGCTGAAATGAAGGTATTTGACAGATCTAGACTCTCATAGGGGACAAATGCCAACACAGAGAAGAGGCAGTTCAAGTTTCAGGGTTCTAGAGCCCTAGACACACAGCCCTGGGAGGCCGTCTGTTCATCTAAATGGGAATAAACATATAGGATGAGGAATGACTGGGCTATGGATAAAACATACAGTCACACTTTCTGGAGGGACATGTGAATGCATTTAAAGAACAAGACAGAATGTGTAATAAATGGTGAAAATGACTTTTTGCTTTTCTGTTTAGAGACAGAGTTTAACTTTGATCAAACAGATCTCAGGAACTTTACTCTGACAGATACAGCATTAATGGATGAAAATAACTTTACAATTGTGTAAAAGACAATTAAATTAATTTAATTGCTCATTAATTAAATAAAAAATCTACTTCTCCCTTTATTATTAAACTGTTTCAAAATTTATCTTAAATAATTTATCTAAAGTCATTTGAGGTCTACTGGGTTTAATAATTTGAACAGCCAAATTTGATTTCCAGGTGAAATCATTCTTTGGATTCTTCTAGTTTGAAAAATATTCTCTGAAAATAAATAAGTCTTTCAATCCTAAATTGAGGGATGCAAGGAGTAATGAAAGATGAAGAAAATTTATTCAGATAAAAATATTTTGCCCTAACCAGTTTGGCACAGTGGATAGAGCGTCAGCCTGTGGACTGAAAGGTCCCAGGTTCAATTCCAGTCAAAGGCATGTACCTTGGTTGCAGGCACATCCCCAGTAGGAGGTGTGCAGAAGGCAGCTGATTGATGTTTCTCTCTCATCGATGTTTCTAACTCTTTATCCCTCTCCCTTCCTCTCTGTAAAAAAATTAATAAAATATAAATAAATAAAAATATTTTTCTAGTTTACTGGATCCAATGAGTACATCATAAGATAGTTCTAGAAAATTCACATGAAAAGTGGCAAGAATGGGCCCGTTGTTTCCTCTTGCTGTTATAATAAAATGCTATTATAATAAACTAGAGGTCCATGAACAAAATTCTTGCACAGGTAGAGTATCCAGGGCATCAGGGTTGATCGGGGCCTTCCAGTTGCTGGCTGGGGCCGTCCTTCGTTCCATGCTGCCTGCTGGTGGTCAGTGCACATTATCGTAGTCAGTAGAATTCCCAGTCAGTTGAACTCCAGAGGGGACAATTTGCATATTAGCCTTTTATGATATAGGATTTCTACAAACTTCATAGCTTAAAACAATAAAAATCATTACCTTACAGTTCTGTACTCCAGAGCTCCCACTGGGCTCAGAATCAAGGTGAAGGCAACTGGGATGCTCTGGATCTTCAGAGAAGACACATTTTTCTCCCTGCCAGCTTCCAGAGCCCACCTGGATTCCAGTGCTTGTGGCTCCATTCCTCCATCTGGAAGGCAAGCCAAGGAGCATCTTCAAATCTCTTTCTCTGGCTTTCACACTTATGCTTTCTCTCCTCCACCTCCCTTTTTCACATACTAGAACCCTGGTGCAAACAGCCTTCACCAGAGTCACAGTCCATTTGTGCTGTTCCCATCCCCCTGTGACCAGCCTTCCCCATCTGTCTTTTTCCACTTCCACTGTCCTCAAGTCATAAGAGTTCCAGTGGATTTGTCCACCAGGAAACAGATTTATCCAAGATGATGTTTCCTTTGGTCATCTGGCCTCATGGGACTTTTGGCTAACCGAGAATCTTGCAACAATGCCTTTGAATTCTTTTTCTGATATTTTTCATTCCATCCTAATGATATAATTCCTACTGTTCATAGAGTTACCTGGTTAATCCTTGTTCTCCATTTATGTTCTGCTATGTGTACAGTTGCTCACAATGTCTGTGTGTACAGACCCACATAATATCTGAATATATATATATATATATATATATATATATATATATATATATATCTAAGCTAATAAAAGAGTAATATTAAAATTGACTGTTTCTATGGGATGCCTAAGCCACTCCCACCAGCCAATCAGAGAGGCTGTATGAAAATTAACCCAGACAAAATGGAGGCTGGCAGTCATGGAGCTAGAGTAAACAGAGGCTTCTTTGCAGCAGGAGTAAGCTGTCTGCCAGCCGGCTGGGCCTCTCTGTGCTCCAGGCAACATATTTGCAACATTGTTTCAATTATAGAAGCCTCGGAGCTGAAGCAAATGGCAGTCTTCCATTGCACCAGCAATGGAAGAAACTCTGCCTAGGCCGGCTGGGAGCATCTACTAAAGCAACATTCTTTCAATTATAGAAGCCTTGGAGCTGAAGCCAACAGGAGGCTTCATTACCTGCCTAGGCCTCGGCTTAAAGGAACAGAGTGTATCAATTATAGAAAATCAATAAACCCCAGAAACCTGCTTCCAGCCAGCCTTGCTGGGACATTGGGTCAATGGGAGCTGTGGGCAGCTTGAAAGCCTGAAAACAGCCCTCAGGCCTGCACCCAGGCTGGCCACACCCAAATGGGGTGAGGGATCCCACTGGAGGGCTTGGTCAGCCTGCAAACAGCCATCAGCCCTTCACCCAGGCTGGCTAGGTACCTGAGTAGGTACTCAAACCCTGAAGGGACTGTGGGCAGCCTGAAAACTCCCCTCAGCTCCTCTCCCAGGCTGCCCAGGCACCCCAGTAGGGACCCAAAACCTGAAGGGGCTGTGGCCAGCCTGAAAACAGCCCTCATCCTGTCACCCAGGCAGGCCACACCCCAATACAGTGAGGGTCCACACTGAGGGGCTTGGCCAGCCTGCAAAAAAACATCAGCCCCTCACCCAGGCTGACCAGGCACACCAGCAGGTGGACATCCCCAGAGGAATCCCAGACTGCAAGAGAGCACAGGCCGGGCTGAGGGACCTCCCGAGTGCACAAATTTTTGTGCACCAGGCCCCTAGTACCCTAGTGTGTGTGTGTGTGTGTGTGTGTGTGTGTGTGTATATATAATTTATGGACAAAAATTTTTGGCAATAACATACTTAAGAGAAGAATAGTATCCAGCACTTGTTCTATATATTTAGAAAGTTTGGAATGGAACCAGTTATGCTGAAATTATGTGAATAGTTTTTTCAAATGGCAATTATTGACAGAAGATGATTCTCTATGTATAAAGAGCTAACTTTGGTCTCCTGGACCCAGACAAATTTCACTGACAGAAGGCAAATCCTATCACAAGATTCTAGAAATAGTTAATCATCAGTGAGTCGGCTCATAGAAGCAATGTGGTAGACACTAGATGTTATTCTGATGGGGGGACTTATAATCTGATAGATAGAGCACCTGAATTAATCTGAAAAATAATCATATTATTTTAAATCTTAGAATACATGCACTTATGTGAATAGGAGCTTAAGTTTCTCATCTGTGAAGGGGAGTTAAGTTTTTCTTAAGTATCCCTTTGAAGGCCTATGCAAAGCAATTAGGGAGGTGACTCAGCTGGGAATCCTGCAATCAGAACCAATAAGCATGGCAGGCCGAGCCAACAGGAATCAAAACACCATCTCATGAACATCATCTCATCAATATCATCTCATTTCCTGGTGATTAAGGACACTAGCTGATGTCTGCGGACCTCCAGGACTGTACATAGCACCCTATCCCCTTCCCCTTTATAATCCTGTCCCCTGCACCTTGCTGTAAGACAGGATTTGATGCTCGTAAGCGCCCTGTCTTCTTGGTTGGCTGGCCTTCTCAATAAATGCCTGATATGATTGAACCCTGCCTTTGTTATTGGACACAGTGACAAGCAGCCTGAGCCCAATTGGTGGTCTCCCGATAACAATTCTACCATGTATTTTATCACTAAGTATAAAGCATTGTGTGAAAGAAATAAGCCTATAACTGTTACATTCAGATTCAATAAATGATCATTTTTCTCATTGAAGTTTGGTAAATAATTTAATAAATCTCCTACCAGAATTCCATATATTTACAAATAAATCACCAGATTTTCAGTTTAGCTCTTTAGTACTCATAATGAATCCTTAATGTCTCACAGCATCCACTGCTTACATTTGCCTGGGGTCTCTAAAGCATTATGAGATGAAATGATTTTCTGGCTGTCTTAGATTTAAAGTCTTCCATGAATTTCATATTTGAGTGAATAACTTCCTCTCTCCGTCTCTTGCGGGAAAGGAGAAATGGGCGGAGCTGCATCGAATGGCGTGCTGTCTTGTGTAGACTGAATTTGTTGTGAATTGCATGGCTCTCCATTGTACTCTCATGCATCCTTAAACCAAACCACAAATTCTATGGGACACATAGTTTGTTCTTTGCTGAACAATTAGAGTGTATAAATGATGATTTAAGTGCCGTGAAAGTGAAGCTGGTATAAGGCTACAAGAGGCATGTTAATTTTCCTTAGAAACATAAAGGAAAGCTTGCTTTGAATACCCTTAAAATTTTCCTAAGAGTTCCTCTCAAGGAACTACAGATGAGCAGCTCCAGAATAATAACTAGGTATCCATCACCCTTGGTGAAGATGACTCGCATTCCCAATTATAAAATTCTTGTAAAGCCAATGATTTCCTGCTTATAAAATCACTTAAAACAAATCGTAAGACTTATATTGTTATTTAAATAGGAAACATTCATGTATATGGAACATATTTCTATCTAAATGTAAGTGGTTGCAAGAACGACACATGATTCTCTTTGAACACTTTGGAGAATTCATCAGAAGAAATCAAAACAGTGTATAGCAGTGAGTTAGCCGGCTGGGCTCTGGGAGTAATTGGTCACTACCTTTTCCATGAACTCAGATAATTAAGCTCATGTAGACAATCTCCATTGAGGTCCTATCAGGGCTACACTTTGTCCCAGTGCTGGGGATACCGTGCTAGATGTATTCGGCAATGCCCCCCCTTGACAGCATTTACCTTCTATTGGGGTGACAGACAAAAACCTCAACAAATTGGTATGTAATATACTGTCAAGCAGTTGTTTACAAGCGCTACACGCTAAAATAAAGCAAGGCTAGGAATAAAAATGATGGAATCTGACCTACCTGGCCCAGGTTTAACTTTTCTCACAAGAATCTTACACTTTCTATTTGCACAGGAATCTAAAGCAACTTATAAAAATACAAAAGGGACAGGATAATTGCATAAATATCGCGTATAGTTGGCCATAAGATTAGGAAAACTGTTACTTCCAGGGTTAAATTAGATCACAGAAATAGGGATCTTATGGTCTGATCCAGTTGCTGCACGTGAGCCACAAACTTGGCACTAAGCCTGTTGGCCAAAGCAAAGAGGAATATTCCAGCATTTCGTAAGACTGGCTATTTCCAAAACATGAATACTGTCCAGGGATTGCTGAGAAAAGCATTCCACTGAGTGGGACCCAGGGAGATTTTCTGGTGTGGAACAAAGACCAGGCCATAGAGTGAATGGGCGGACTCATAGCCCTTAATGAGGGCCAGTGGGTCAGGACTATGATCAGCTTGACAAAAGTAAAGATCACATTATTTTAGCATGCTTATTCATTTTCTTTTGCCTTGGGGTTTTTTTTTTTGGGGGGGGGGAGGCCTGTATGTTGAGTTTTGTGTGCATATGTGTGCATGTGTGTGTGTGCACTGTGGAAAAATGTCTAAGACCCCTTTGAGATTTTAATGTTCCCAGGTTATATCCATCCATAATCTGGCACACAGCATGACAGTGTTAAGATAATTTCAAAGATTAAAAAAAGAATTCCAAGATGTCCATTTTCCCCTTATAATATCTTTAAAAAGAGAGAAACATGCTCATTGTTGTATGCTCTGATTTAATATTTCTTATTTTTAAAATTTATCTTTCAATTACTGTTGACATACAATATTATGTTAGTTTCAAGTGTATGACAGAGACTGGGCATTTATGTTATAAGCTTACAAAGTGATCAGTCTGATAGTACAGTACCCACCTAACACCATACATAGTTATTACAGAACTAGGGGCCCGGTGCACAAAAATTTGTGCACTTGGGGGGGGGGGTCCCTCAGCTTGGCCTGTGCCCTCTTGCAGTCTGGGACACCTCAGGGGGGATGTCCACCTGCTGGTGTGCCTAACTAGCCTGGGTGAGGGGCTGAGGGCCATTTTCAGGCTGCCCACAGCCCCTTCAGGGTTCATGCACTGGGGGATGGGAGGGCTGGTGAGTGCAGGCGTGGATGTTTCCCACCAGAGGGCCCACGATTACACACACCTGATGGGCCCCCACTGCTGAGGGGACACACCTTGCACAGAGCTGGGTGGTGAGCCAGGGGTGGACGTTGATGCAGGATCCCTCGATGGGGCCCTGCTGCTGAGCGAACACACCTGGGGGGGAGCCGAGCAGCGGACTGGCTTTGGATGCTCTGCACTGTGCAGCAGACCCTGAGGAGGCGCCCGGGGCAGAGCCAGGCAGCAGACCCAGGATGGCTGCTCCTGCAAGCCCCGAGGAGGCTCCCGCTCTCCCGCATGCTTGGTGGTGGCCCCCGGGGGGTGGAGCCATGCAGTGGACCCAGGCCGGGCACTCCTGGATGCCCCGAGGATGCCCGGGCCAGACCCTCCCCCCAACTGAGCTGACACACCCGGCACAGCTGTGCCGGCCGCGGAGGCTCCCAGTGCAGAGCCGCCCTGCCAGCCTCCATCTTGGCTGGGTTAATTTGCATAGGGCCGCTCTGATTGGCTGCTGAGTGTGGCTTAGGTGTCCCGAAGAAATGGTCAATTTCAATATTATGCTTTTATTAGTTTAGATTATTGGCTGAATTCCCTATGCTGTACCTCACATTCCCATGACTATTTGCATAACTGGCAATTTGTACTTCTTAATCCCTTTCACTCTTTTCACTCATTTTCCCAAATTCTGTCTCATCTGGCAACTATCATTTTGGTCTCTATATCTATGAGTTTGTTTCTGTTTTGTTTATTTTTAGATTCTGCACATAATTGAAACATGTAGTATTTATCTTTTCCTGTCTAACTTATTTCACTTAGCATAATACCTTCTAGGTCCATCCATGTTGTTGCAAATGGTAATATTTCATTCTTTTTTATGGCCAAGTAATACTTCATTATATATGTGTACCACCTCTTCTTTATCCAGTCATTCACCTATGGACACTTAGGTTTCTTCCATAAGTTGGCTATTATAAATGATGCTGCAATGAACATAAGGTTGCATATCTCTTTTTGAATTAGTATTTTGGAATTTTTTGTATAAATACCCAGAAGTGAAATTGCTAGGTTCAATAATAATTTAATTTTTAATTTTTTGAGGAATCGCCATAAGTTTTCCATCTTGGCTGCACTATTTTACAAGTCCATAGGGTTCCCTTTTCTCCACATTCTCTTGAACATTGGTTGTTTGTGGATTTATTGATGATAGCCCTTCTGACAGGTGTGAGATGATATCATTGTGGTTTTAATTTGCATTTACCTGATGATTAGTGATATTGGGAATCTTTTCAGTTGTATATTGGCCATCTCTTTGTCCTCTTTGGAGGACTATCCGGTCCTTTGCCCATTTTTTTAATCATATTGTTTGTGTGTGTTGAGTTGTATGAGTTCCTTATATATTTTGGATATTAACCCCTTATCAGATGTATCATTAGTGAATATCTTTTCTTATTCTTATTGTTTTTTTGTTGTTGGTGGTGGTGGTGATTTCCTTTGTTGTGCAAATCTTTTAAGTTTGATGTAATCCCATTTATTTATTTTTTCTTTGTTTTCCTTGCCCGGGGAGACATATCCCAAAAAATATTGCTAAAAGCAATGTCAGAGAGTTTACTGCCTATTCTTTCTTCTAGCAATTTTATGGTTTCAGGCCTTACATTTGTTTTTAATCCATTTTGAGTTAACTTTTGTGTATAGTGTAAAGAAATGGTCTCATTTTATTGTTTTGCATGTATCTGTTCAGTTTCCATTATTTAAGATACTGTTTCCACCATTTATTTAAGATACTGTTTTAATTCATTTTATATTTGTGCCTCATTTGTCATAGGCTAATTGATTATGAAGGTATTGTGTTTATTTCTGGGCTCTCTACTTTGTTCCATTGATCTGTGTGTCTGTTTTCATGCCTGTACCATACTATTTTGATTCCTTTGGCTTTGAGTTTAGTTTGATATCACGTGGCATGACATCTTCAGCTTTGTTCTTCTTCCCCAGCATTGCTTCGGTTATTCGGGTTCTTTTGTGGTTCTATATAAATATTAGGATTATTTTTTCTAGTTCTGTGAAAATGCCCCTGGTGTTGTGATAGGGATTCCATTGAATCCGTAGATTGCTCCTGGTAGAACGCACATTTAATGATGTTAATTCTTTCTATCTGTTAGAGCAGTATAGCTTCCACTTATTTGGATCTCAACAAAATGACAGTGGTGTCTGCCAGGGCTTCCATATTTGAGAGAGTTGCCTGACCCCACCCCTCCAGTCTTCATGCCAATGTTATTCAATGTACTTTTGCCCCTCACATCCCATTCCATTGGAGCTATAGCCATTCCATTGGAGCTTAGCACATGTGAGTTTTTGAGTGAGTTTGTCCTCAGCTCTTTCAGAGCAACACCTTGGTCTCTAGTAGCCCTTTGTCTCTCTCAGAAGCAATCCCCACTGGTTTTCAAGACCAGATGTTATGGGGCTGGGGGCCCTCGCCACTCAGGAGGGACTTCTGCAGCTGAGATATCCTCGAGTTTCTTAATCTTCACACTGTGGCTGTGGGGCCTGCCCATTCTGTGTCTCTACCCTTCCTATCAGCCTCCACATGGCCTCTTCCTTATATCCTTTGTTATAGGAATTCTTCAGCTAATCTTCAGCTGGTTTTCAACTATAGTTGCTCTATAATTTAGTTATAATTTTGATGTGATTATGGGAAGAGGCAAGCTCAGTTTACCTACTCTACCATCTTGACTGGAAGACTCCTGTTTGCTCTGATTTAAGAAAAAAACTCACCTATCTTATTTGATGAGGTAGTAATAGAACCATATGCTTTGGAATTAAGACCATCTGATTAAAATTAATAAACCAAGCAAAAAACTAGTATCTGACAGTATTTTAACAGGTTGGACAAGACAACTCTCTCTTACTACTTAAGTCTATTACCTCCTAAGTCCATTATGTCTTTACTGTCTAGTGCATTCTCTTTCTATTTTGTTCACTTTTTTATTTTTTAAGGGAGGTAGAAAGGATTTTTGCAACAGTAATATCCATAGCTTGGTATGGATGAATTAACCTTCTAATATAATAAAATTGAATACAATTTTTAGAAAATCCCTGTAGTTGAGCCCAAAATGAAACTCAAATCATGGAAAAATCTATCACAATCAGGGAAGAAAATTGTACCAATCTAGGTGGATAAATGTCTTAATTGTCAACCAAACTTTTGAACAGTTTCATTCGGTATCATTAAAGGATTTCTAATGATTTTACCTACTGGGACTCATTCAACCAAGCCCACAACATTTACCCACTTTGCATGCCTAAATAAAGTAAACTAATCAGAATAAAAATGCTCATTGTAACATGACATAAGTTTACTCATTATTTTTCAGCAGTTTATTTTATATTTTCCCCTTTTTCTTCCCCTTGGTATTCAAAACCTGTACTGAAAGCCAATAAAGCAGAGGGTGGGGGAGTCATTAGTTAGTTACCATGAAAGAAAAGTACATCTCTGCGTGGGGCACACAATCTTTGGTGCGCTGGTAGTGGTACTGAGCTATCAAACTGTAAATGCCTGCTTCTGTTTCAGAGCTCCACTGTGGGCATACCCAGCAGGACAGAAAAGTACTTTTTTGTACATAATTCCTGTTAGTGTAACTTTCTCTTCAGGTACACTTGCATAGCGCTTGCTTTATATGAGTGAACCTTTTGTTATACAGTAGGTGTACTTCTTGAAAATTAGTACCCACAAAATATTTTTAATTTGAATCTTGTTTTTTCCAGAGAATTTGACTACATGTTCAGAAAACTTTCCATTTGTTACTTGCTTAGTGTGCTGATCTTTGCTTAGAGAATCAGAAATTAAAATAAAAAATATCCTTACAGCCACTGGTTGGAGAATATTCTCTAGGGTTGCCCACATGAAAAGCAGTTTGTAGCCAATCAGTGCCTGAGATTCAAGGTGTCTTCCCTTTAGATTTTTGATTTGGCTGTGTTTTTGAACTACAGTTAGTGTTTACTTCCCTTGGTATATTAAAATGCTGTGACATACTTTTCCTGATTTTTAGTTTGCTTATTGTAAACTGGGATCAAAACAGTGCCATGGCACAGAATTGTGGTAAGGGTGAAACGCACGGACACCTGTAAGTCCCATGGAACGGCGCCCCACCTAGGAAGCACCCAATAGAGCTGACAATCATGATCTGAGGATCGCAGCTTTTCTCTTTTGAATGGCAAACTCATGAATTTCTCTGCATATCTCAGTCCAGTTATACCTGTGCTGGAGGATAGCATCCTATCTTTCTTATCGATTCCACTTTTGCATATATAAGTCAACAGTTCTCTATCTAGTGGTCTACCTGTAATTACAGCTGTAGATGGGATAGATGGTTTCTATGAGGCTAATGCCATCTTACCTCAAATGCTCTGAGGATCTCTCTGCTCTTCTGTCTTACATGAATAGTCTCATATTCAGGGAAGATAATATTCACGGCAAATCTCAACTGTGAGGATGAGAGTCTATGTGTAAATGTCTCCATCTCTCTGGTTTTTCGAAAGACTATTCTGAAACACATTCCACATGGTTCTCAGATGTCCCTCACTAGGAATGAGGCTAGGTGTTTATATTTATCTCCAGTTCAATAATGAAGCTTAATTGGCTTTTTCTCCTTCCATTCTTCCTGCTTCCTGAAATCATCTCTCAAGTAAATTACTTAATACTCTACCTTGGGCTCTTTTGTGAAGAAGTCCAACTTTAGATGCAGAACATATTTTTATGCATATCATTGCAACTATATTCTCCAAAATTGGTGAAAATACATCCAGGTATTTTTTGTGTGTAAATCAGTAATAAGGAGACAAACTGACAGAAATCTAATTTTATTTACATAGCAAAATCCATGAACCTAAGTACCTTTTCTTGAAATATTTCCTCTTATTAAGTGAATTCTCAGTAAATAAACACATATTTTAAACATAGCCTATATAGCCTACTTCTTAATTACTAATCTTTCTATAAAGCAATTCTATTTTAGTGTTAATTATGTGTTTACTTCTCTATTTTCTAGGTTTAGGTCTTGGGCAGTTCTTGTGATTTACACCCAATGAGTAATTTCACTTAGGAGCTGAACATGAATGGAATGTGTGGGGGAATGTAAATTGGAGGTGGAAATAAAGAAAATAAATTTTCATTCTGTGGCCAGATCGATTGATCAGTCAACTCAGCCTTGACTTCTGCTGTTTACCACTTGGTCCATGGAACTGACCAATATTAATAATATCTTGCTTTAGGCCTAGATAGCTCAAATCTCAGTTGGCTAATGCTCTTCTGCAAAACCAGTTTGTGTTGCTCTGTAGGCATCTCGCAGTTCCCCGTGTCTGCCTTATTGTTGGTCTATTTTTGTCTATTATGAATGCTTTATTTAATTTTTCCCCTGGAGGGGGATACATGAGATTAGCAGTTATTTTTTAGAGAGAAAATGAATAAAGATTCAGGACTCATGCAACCACAATCCCTTGAGGGATAAATGTGAACCAATATTGCTTTCATCATGCAAACTCATAGCTCATAGGTTGTATTCTATTGGAAGACACATTGGCTTGGCCCATACAGTGATACTAATGTTTTTAAGTTGAATTACTTGTCATTTAAATATCAAGAAGTTTTAAACAAAAATGAATATTTCTAACTTCTGACACATGGGAAGCTCTAACAAACCATTGTCTCTTCCTGCAATGCACACATAAACTCAAGCTCAAAAAAATGTCCTTCAGTCAGAGGTCACCATGGTCCCCTCTTATGTGGCCACTTCTTATTCTTGACTTTAAATTCCTTGTCCCTCATGGCTTCCCTCAGTTTTATTACCAGCCTAGCCCCTTTAAGATTTGAATAGGATCTCAGTTTTAATATCAGAGAAGGCACAACTTAAAATAACTTTCCTATTTTAAAGCCCAAATAAATCTAGGCTACAATGATACAATGTAAATGAAGTGACTTTACAGCCTACTGGGGCTTTTATGATTTTGTCCAGACTTCATTAATTTACCGATATGAATCCTGAGGAACAGAGAAGGTAATATCTGCATTAGGGTCACATGGCTAATGATAAAGCATGTCAGCACTCAAGTGGTCTAAATACATTTTGAAGAAGCTTCACTTTTGCTCTTAGAGTAGAAAGGTCACAGGCCATGTCCTCCTCCAAGATTTTGGTTATTTAAATAATTACCCTTTTGAAAATTAAGACATTCATAAAACCCAAATTACAAAATCCAGAAAGTCTTTCAAACAGCCAAAAAATCAGACATGTATGGTTTAAAGCAGTCTGGGCAGATGGTGTGAGTATGTTGTCAAGATGATGGATCGACAGGAAGGTGAGAGCATTTACTGAGTGAAAGAGAATGTGTTAATAGGAATCAGATGCTTTAAAAGGTTAAGTGCATTATTCTCTTCTAAATATTACTTTTTAGGTTATAATTAACCCTAGTATTTTATTGTACTCTTTACATTTTAAATTTCTTCCACTGTAAGATTTAGGCCTTATATAAAAATATAATGTATGTTCTAATATAGTTTAGGACCTTCTTAAAGGTCATACTGAGAATGATCTGAGAGATTTAACAAGACCTGTGCACTAGAGTCCTCATTAGCTACTCAAACAAAAACTTTTAGAATTCAAAGAATTCTGAGTTGATTTAGGATGAGGTAAGGGACCCTACCCTTCTCAAACTATTCCAAAAATTTCAAGAGGAAGGAAGACTCCCAAGCTCATTTTAAGAGGCCAGCATTATCCTAATTCAAAAACCAGAGCAAGACACTACAAAGAATGGAAATTATAGGCCAATATCCCTGATGAACATTTAACAAAATATTAGCAAAATCAGACCCAGCAATACATTAAAAAGATCATACACCATGATCAAGTGAGATTTATTCTGGGTATGCAAGGTTGGTACAATTTCCTCAAATCAATAAATGTGACATACCACATATATAAAATGCCGGATAAAAACTACATGATCATATCAATAAGTGCAAAAAAAAAGCATTTGACAAAATACAGCACCCATTCATCATAAAGCTCTCAGCAAAGAGGGAACATACCTGAATGTAATAAATACCATATATAACAAATCTACATTATACTCAATGGACAAAAACTGGAAATGTTTCCTTTAAGATTGGGAATAAGACAGGGATATCTTCTTTCACCACTCTTAATCAAGATAGTACTGGAAGTCCTACCCACAGAAATCAGACAAGAAGAAGATATAAAAGGCATCCAAATTGGAAAGGAAGAAGTAAAACAGTCATTATTTTCAGGTGACATAATGTTGTATATAGAGAACTCTAAAAATTCCACACTAAAAGACCTTTTAGTACTGACAAATGAACTCAGTAAAGTAGCAGGATACAAAGTAAATATCCAGAAATCAGTTGCATTTTTATGTACCAACAATGAATTATCAGAAAAGGAAACTAAGAAAACAATTTCATTTACAATTGCATGAAAAAAAATCAACACACCAAAAATTTCCAAACATTTATATGAAACTACAAAAACCCCTTAGAAACATTGTAGTCTTGACAAAACAAAACAAACAAAGAAACAAAAACACACACAAAAAAAACAAAGTACAAATGTGGAAGAATCACACTACCTGATATCATATTATACCACAAATCCATAGTAATCAAAACAGTGTGGTTCTGGCATAACAGACATATATACCAATGGAACAGAATACAGAGCCCAGAAACAAACCCACACCTATATGGTCAATTAGTATTTGACAAAGGAGGCAGGAATATACAATGAGGTAAAGATAGTTTATTCAATAAATGGTGTTCGGAAAATTGGACAATACATGCAAAAAGTGAAACCAGACCACCTTCTTACACTGCACACAAGATAAAACTCAAAATCGGTTAAAACATAAATGTAAGTCTTGAAATCATAAAAATCCTGTAAGAAAATATAGGCAGTAAACCTCCTACATTTCTTGTAGCAATATTTTTTTTCTCATATATCTCCTGGGTCAAGGGAAACAAACAAAAAATAAACAAATGGGACTACATCAAACTGAAAGTTTTGAACAACAAAGGCAACCATCAACAAAATTAAAAGACAACCCACTGAATGGCAGAACATATTCGCTGATACATTTCATAAGGGGATAATATCCAAAATTTATAAATCCCAACACATAAAAACCCAACCAATACAATAAAAAATGGGCAAAAGCCCTGAATAGACACTTTTCCAAAGAGGATATAGAGATGGCCAATGGACAAGAAAAGATGCTCAGTATCACTAATCATCAGACATGCAAATTGAAACCATAAGGAAATATCACCTCACACCTGTCAGAGAGCTATTATCAATAAATCAACAAACAAGTGTTGGTGAGGATGTGGAGAAAAAGAACCTATAATAATAAAAGGCTCATATGCTAATTAGACTGGATGTCTTCCAGACATCATTCCAGACATCCTTCCTGATGAAGCCAGGGCCAGAGGGAAGCCAGCCCAGGAACTGGGTTCCTGCCATCGGCCGGAGAAGGGAAACCTGGGTCCCGAGTGCCTGAGGGAAGCCTACTCTTGTGCAAATTTTCATGCATTGGGCCTCTAGTAATAAAAATAAAATTGTCCCCTGCCCTCCTCACTTTCTATTTCACTTCTGTTCTTTGTTTCTCTTTTGATGTTTGTCACCTCCTAGCACACCCTATGCTTTACTTGTTTGGTTTACTTTCTGGCTTTTGCCTCTGCCATCTAAGTTCCATAAGGTGAAGAATTCTTTTCTGCTGTGTTTTCATCCACATAGTAACTACAGCTCTTACAACATGCCTGGAACATATTAGGAGCTCAATGAATATTTTTTAAATGAATAAAAATAGAAAACCATTAACAAAATTATTTCATTGCTAAAGAGTTTGATTACTTCTCTTTAATTTAAAGCATAAAATCTACTCCTGGTAGGCTAGGCATTGAGAGGTATATAAAAGTACCACATGAGAAAAGTTAAGTTCATTCTGAAACTTACAGTACTCTTGTGGGTGGGTAGGGCTTTTTATCAGGAAGAAAGAGTCAAGGGAAGTTTTGGAGCTGAGGGTCCAACTGGTTTAATAACTAAACTGGCAAACGGGAACAAGGGAGTGGACATATATCAGCAGTGTGGTTGGTTAAAGCAACTGGGTCATGAAAACACTGTTCATTTATTCATTAATTTATTGAATAAATACTTGGATATCTAAGTGCCAATGTCTGGGCTCCAAGCCTGGGATATAAAATTAGGTCTCTGGCTCAACCAGCATGGCTCAGTGGTTGAGTGTTGACCTATGAACCAGGATGTCATGGTTCAATTCCAGATCAGAACACGTGTCTGGGTTTCGGACTCAATCCCCAGTTGGTGGTGTGCAGGAGGCAGCCAATAAATGATTCCCTCTCATCACTGATGTTTCTATCTCTCCCTCTCCCTTCCTCTCTGAAATCCATAAAATGTATTTTAAAAAAGTAGGTCTCTGCATTTATGGGACTTGGACTGTAGTAAGGGATTAAATATTAGTGAGTACATAGTTGTACCACCTGCCCCCTTTTTAAGGGACAAGGCCTGCTTAAACTGTTTTTATATCCAACCAAAGAAAATAATTTCTTTTCATCCAGGCAGATACAAAGTAATATCAGTGTTTAGTCAACAGGTGGAAATTCACCAAAATAGAAGCCTGGATTGGAATGTCAAAGGTAAGGCTGCTGTTGCTTAGGCTTTGATACTAAAATCGAAGTTCCATCATCCCCTGAAAATTGTATTAACTTACGTGAGAATATGGGCATGTTTTTTAAAAATATGTTTTTATTGATTTCAGAGAGGGAAAGAGAGATAGAAACATCAATGATGAGAGAAAATCATTGATCAGCTGCCTCCTGCACACCCCCTACTGGCGATTGAACCTGTAATGGTGGGGAATCAAACCCAGGAACCTTATCCACTGAGCCAAACTGGCTAGGGCAGAATATTGGCGTTTTAACTTTATACCCAAGTTAGACTTTATGACCAGCCGTTTCTGAGCTGTGGAATTTTGGAAATGGCACCTGACCTATAAGAGGGTTGGCTTTTTTAATCTATAAAATGGTTGATACTCAGTGTTGTGAGATTAGCCCAGCACAGAGGCGGTTTCACGATGAGCACGCAGTGCACGTGTTAAAAGACCACACATCCAGGTGTGGCCGAGTCAAGAGCATGGCGGCTCTTTGCTCCTCTTTAGCAGCATCATGGGATAAAAGAATTGGAGTCCTGAGAACAAAATGAGCCAGAGATAGGAAAATGGGAAACACCTCCACAAGTCAAGAGGCAGACAATTAGGTCAGGGACGGCACAGGAAATGACAAACTTCTCTTTTGTTTTTCTTTAGCAGAGTGTCTGAACTTGGATAGTTAGGAGTTTTCGATGACAAATGTAAGGCAAGTTTCCTAAACACTACAGGGAAGTTACCCAGGATATAAAGCATGAAGTTTCATCTTGGTGTGAAAATTAGGCAAAATGGCTGAGGAGTCTTCTCTTTAGCAGTGCGCTCACCCGTGCTGCCTACAGAAGACAGCAGCGAATCGAAGCTGAGCGGTAATCACTGCTCTGCCATCTGTCTAGAAGGATGTGTGCCACAGGAGTGGCTGTCCTTCAGGCCGTTCGGGAAGGAACAGCATGTATAAGTGTCCTGGACTCAGGTTGAAAGAACACTCAGTACAGAGTTGAAACCAGACAATTAAGCCTGCCTCCTAAGCTTATTTCCAGGGCCTGCTCTTCGATGGGAATTCTTTGACAGTGAGTCAAGTTTCAGCTGTTCATTGGTGATTCAAATTACTTTATTAAACTGTGCTAATTAAAACATGAAAGGTTAGAAACCTCAGTTCATTCTCCCTGTCCTGTTTCTCCTTCAGATTTCTCCCAATTGATCACTAAAAGTTGGAGAGCTTATTGGGGGAGCCTCTAGTCATCAATAATGAACAACCGTGGTCTTTTGCTAACCTGGTGGCTTTTGAAATTGTCCATCAGTAGCCATAATCAGGTTTGCAGCTATGCAAATGATAGCATAGTTTTAAAAATTCTGGACCTAGACAGACAGGTGTACTTCTTTAGTTAGAATGTCATCTATGTTCTAGGGACCGAGGCAGGGAATGACTAATAGTCCACATCCCCCAATCCCTTTTCCTAGATTCTGTAGCATGCTGTCGGGATATCAGTTTGCTGCCCCACTTCTGATAAAATACAAAGGTCTTTTCTTACAGGTAAGGTATTGATATCCATTTTTCTATTCTGGAAGTATGAGCAGTGGCCTGTTTAGGTCAGATATATAGGTCTGCATTATGGATGGCTCACAGCACCTGCTTTGATAAACTGATTGTTCTCTCCTTGCTTACCTCAGAACAAAGATCTTTCTTCTAAATGCCCTCTGCTCAGTCTTCGTCTGGTTCTAACTTCGCAGCAAGTCTACAGCATTGCATTAAGCCAGGCTTGGTGTCTATTCAATACTTCCTTGAGCAGCGGATTTTTTATTTAAAGCAACACAGAAGAACTCAGTTTTGTTGCCAGTACCATGGGGACAGTTTTATGAGGAGACGTAATTTGACTTAGAATATTCCCACTTCTTATAACTATGTGCTGTATTTTAATAAAGTTCCCATATATTATGCAAATGAAATGTTTTACAGACTTGTCACAGATGGCAGTTGGAAGTGACTATTGCACGATCACTCCTTACCAAACTCTTCCTAAAAACCAGGAGCTTGATTTGTGTCCCCATGATCCCTAAGTTGAGGAGGATAAGCCATAGAATTAAGAAAAACTTCTAAGCGTTAAAGGGGGAAACAGTGTTCTTTACAGAAGGACCAGGAGAAAATGCCTTCCTTTGTGTTTCCTGAAAGAATTGATGCCTCCACTGAAAGGATCCATTTTTTTACTATCTAATACACGTCATGCTGGGGAGAAGATAGGAGGAGGGGGAGATAAATAAATGTTTGAGCTTTGGGGCTGTTTGTTTTCTACACTGTTTGGCGCTTCTCATTAGCATCATTGTAGATCAAATTCCCCATTCTGGTCATCTCCTCTGGGTTCTCCCAGAGCAAATTTAGGGCATGTTTTCTGGAATCCACTTTCTGCTCCAGGGCCATTTCCATCTCCCTGTGCTCATGGCCATCTGACCTCTGTTTCCTGAAGACAGCGCCTTGCCGCCATTTTTATTTATTCCTCTGATTTCTAAATCTGGTTACATTAACATTCCCATGGAGATTAGCTTATTTATTAACTGGGCCACTTTAAAAAAAATAAAATATGTCTGAAAGAAATCTAGTTAAGCTGGTTCAGGTAGAAATGGAGCTGTTGACAGGACCCAGAAACATTGCACAGTGATGAGGATTGGGATGCTGTCAGGTGAGAGCTCACAGTAGCTAGAACAGGACAGTGCGTGTGGATATGCACAGGTAGGAGCCTGCACTGTCCCACCACAGTCACAGAGCCCACAGGCTTCATTCAAGTGCTCTGTTGTCATTATGCTCTGCCACCAAGCCAACAAATGTTTCCCAACCCCTAAACCTAATTCTCCTTTGGCCTGGCTCACCGTTTAGCCTTACTCCCCAGGTCAGTGAACAGCCTGTGGCTGATCCTTCTGGTCCATTCAGATGGAGCTGCCTTGGAGGCACTGGAGAGAGAGTCTGGATGAAGAGCTGCCTGCACTGGGCATAGCAGAGTCTATGGGAAGCAACAGGTCCTTTGAGAGAGGGTGTGGGTGTGTCCTCTAAGATAAGATGTCACATTTGTCCCCAGAGGTCTTTATGGGAAGGCCAATGTGGTATTTCAGCAAAGGCAGAGTTTTTGGAAGATGTTAAATGTGGGCGAGGTGGCTTTTATCAATAGTGAAATTGTATTGAACAAGCATTTCTTATGTTGCCATGAGCCCATTCCTGACAACAATAGAAAACATTTATATGTTCTGTGTGTGTTTGTGCACATGCTCATATGCACACACATGCAGTATAAAACAGGAGAGAAACTAGTATGAACTTTTAGTGCCAAGTGACTAGAGATCCTTTGGCCCAGCCCACACATTTCATGGAGAAATCCAGACTCATCAGTTTATGTGACCAGCGTCGGGGCATATTAAGTGGCAGAAAAGACACTCAGATCTTTTGAGTCCTCACTCAATGAGCTTTATAACTCAGCTCTACTATATTTTATCTCCAAAAATAAAGTCTTTATTAATTTAAAAGGCCCAAATATTTATCAAACCTTATCATCATTTGGCTTATTACCTTATAGATCTATCTCAAAGCAAAAGTGGTACCTGACCACTGCCTAAGGTCGGTCCTTCCTTGCCCCCAGATTTTTCATTACATCGTCATTCTCGTAGCTTTCTGTCACCTGTGCCTATCTTTAGTCACCTGGTTTGTTTGTTTGCTCATTTACTCTAACACTAAAATAGGGAATTCCACAAAGGTAAAGATCATTTTTCTTCTTCCTGTCTATATCTTCAGCTCCTGTAATCATGCTCAGCACATAGTAGGGACACATAAATATTAATCATCCTTGTGTGCATTTAAATATGTAAACATTAAAGTAAATATTTGGGGGGAACACATGGACTTCTCTGGTCATACAAAGAATATTTTCCTAATTATTGAGGTCTTGCCAAGTTTAATATTCCTGTGATATTAAATTTCTCTAAGGTTCTCTCCATAGCTTTGTATGCCATGTCACAGTTAAGGCTAAAGCCATACCTGGAATTCATAGCAAAGGGAGCCAGTGACATCTAATTCAGACGTGACTTCACCTGTGTGAGTATATTCCCCACGAACTGAGTGAGTGCGTTCCTGACAGAGCCGCTTGGCTGAGAGACACTGCACCCCAGCTCTCCTCTTTGTTTGTGGATGTTCCTGTGACTCACTGACAGTAAGAGCTGTTCATTCTTATTTCTGGCTCTTGGCAGCCTACAGATGCTTCCTGTTAGTGCTCCTGGCAGGTTACTGGTGAGGCCTGTTGTTTATTGCCCCATCTATCAAGTCCTATTTATTTTTAAAATAAACTTTGAGCATTCTGTAAACTCCCCTCACCAACAGAGTTTTTCCTCCTCTTTTATACTTGACAAGCCTCTAAAAGGAACAGTAACTCTGTCTCATAAATATTTGAACTTGAGCCTTTTAGGAAAGAATTATATTTAAGAATTATATTCAAGAACAGAAATGGTCTCAATCTAAAATCTCCCTTTCAACTATTCATTCTCACATTATCATTCTCTCTCTTTCTCTCCCTCCCAATGTCTCCTTTTCTTTTTAATTGCATTGCCTTATCCCTGCCTCTATACTGCCCTGCCTTTCCCCAAATTATCCTGTCTATGCCCAATTCTCTAGTCCAAACTTCCATCCATAACTTTATTACATCTGCTTACATAATATAAACGTCCTTAACCAACAGGTTAAAGGGTTTTCTATTTCAAGCTCATCAAGCCCAAATATTTTACATCCCTTTCCTGCCTTTCCTGGTCCCCTACCATGTGAGCTTGCTATTCCTTCCATCAGTAATCTGGATCATTTCCTGCACAAAGCTGAGGATAAAGGAAATTGACATGGTCTGGCATAAAGAGCTTGGAATTTAGAGTTCTACTGACGTGGGTTCAATTCAAACACTGCTAGTTATTAGCTTAAGGCCCTGAGGTAGCCTCCTAAATTCTCTTACTGTATTTCCTCAGTGGAAAGGTAAAGATGAATACCTATTTGGGCAAACATTTCTAGTATCTCTAACTATTCAGTTTGTCTCCTTCTGAGCACTTGAAGATGCAAGTACTTTCTAATGTGGGCCTGGTTGTGTGATTCCTTTGGTTAATAGAATATGAACGGTAGTGGTATGCTTCACTTGTGGACAGAAGCTTTGAGAGGCAGTGTATGATTTGCTGACATGCCTTCTCTCAATGAGGCAAATGTGGGCATGTATATTGAGAAGATTCCTTCATCCTGGGATCCTGTCTGTACAATAAGCAGGTTTTTTTACTGATCAACCATGAATATGTAGCATGAGATGTTGCTGTGTGTTACTGCAGCAAAACTGAACCTATTTTGACTGATGTATTTATTTGGCAAAGTTATTAGTAGAGTGAGTGACAAGATGCATAGGTAGAAACATAATATGTGATCAATAATTGATGGCTTCCACTATCAGGAGCATTGTTGTCATCATTAGAATCATTGCTATTTTATTAGACTTATGTGTTCTTTCTTTTGCATATTTTATTTTTTCCATTGTCTTATTTTGCTGTAAATAAGTACTTGCCTTTCCGGCCCTCCCATAAAGTGTACGATCTTTGAAGAGGACAAGGTATTTCATGTGTCCTCATCAGGCATACTCACTTAGGTATGGTGTCTGTGCCAAATAAACTCTACCGCCGCAGCATGAAAGCAGATGCAGACAATATATAAACAATGGGTGTGTTTGTGTTCAAATAAAACTTAATTTATGAAAACTAAAGACAGACCATTAGCTTATGGATCCTGATTTAGACTCTATTCTTCTTTTCCTCCTTTGTTCTCTTTTTACATTTTGCAGCCCTGGTTTATCTGTTTCTTTTCCTGGTGTACCTGTGTTCTCTGCTGCCACAGGCACATTAATTTTCCTCATGGCAGTAGAAATGGCCACCAGGAGCCCCAAATCTATGTTATAAAGGAAGTAAGTCCCTTTCTCCCTAGTGTTCCTCTTGCTTAATATGCCCACATCTGGGCCAGTCTCTGTTGACAGAACATGAAAATTCCTGATTGGTCAGCCCCTGTGATCAGAAAATGGTAGAAGAACTGTGATTAATGAGCACTTCAGAACCACCAGGGGTGGGGAAAGAGAAAGAAGGATAGTACAACAGGATGCTCATTACAAGCCTCCATTCACCTGCATATGCAGAGAAGCAGGAGAGAACCTACTGCAGGGTGCCAACCTTACTTAACAATTCCTCATTGTGTAGTAGACTTCCTGCTTTAGAGCCAGTCTCCCTGGTCATTTGCCAAAGACCTCCCTTGGGATCTGCACACAAAAGCTGACGATGATTTCTGATGGGTTGCATGTGGGACACAGGAAAAAGATCAACCTAAGAAGACTCTTAATTTCTGTCCTGAGTACTTGGGTGAGTAGAGTGCCCTGCTTTCAGATGGTTAAAGTCATTTCCAAAACTGTAGAGGGAAGGCAGCAACATGGACAATCCCCAATTGGCTGGTAAGTATTTTTCTAATAATCTGAGAAAACTCACCAAACTTAGCAAAAGTTAATAAACAAAGCAATATGATGGCATATGAGTCAGGACTCTCTGGAAGCTCTCCAAATTCCTCTCTGCAATACGGGGAACACCTGCAAATTCCTAATATAAAATGCCATAATAAGAAAAAAAAAAACACTTTTGTTATTCCTGGCCATATACATTCTGCCTAAAGGGCATTGCTGGCTACCATGGATATTGGCTGGGCATTCCAACACGAGTCATTCTGATATGCCAGTACTTCCTCTATTTTTACTTAGCTCAGGAAATTTAATGAAATTATACAAATCCCCCAAACCTAATATTTTATGTGATAAGATTGTGTAAGAGGAGGGGGTGGAAGAGAGGTTTGGAGAATGTGGTGGCAGATGGCGAGTGGGCTCAGCACATAGTGTTCCTATATATAGGGGAGGGGGGACATTTTTAAATTTAGATTCAAGTATTTTATATATATTCAGCAACATCATTTACTGAAGCAGCCTAGCTGGATAGAACTTTTAAATATTTCTTTTAGTTGGGGGTGGGTTGTGTGATATATATTTTCAACAGTTTTACATATTCTTTCATTTAAAAATCAAATGATATCCATAGGCTTTGAGTATGTCTTTTGAGAGAGGTTGAGAATATCTATTTCTAGAGAGAGTTTCTTCCAAGGAAATTTATGACATTTTAAAAAATAGGGTTCTCACAGCTAATTTACCAACAATAGAAAATCAAAGTGAATGTTCACAACAAAGATGAGTACAGTTTAGTAGAATGAACAAGTAGCTGGCAATTAGGACAGTGCCTATCAGTCCAGTTCTGGGTAACAGGAGGTCAGGTAGAAGGTGTCACCTTACACAGATCACTTCAGCTCTTTGATCTTAATCTTTGTAAAATGAGAATTTGGAATAAACGATCTTTGGGATAGTTTTTGTTTTATATTTGACTGTTGTCTCTTAATGCTCTGTTAATGCTTGTGGTTGCAAGTAACAGAAAGCCCAATTCAAGCTGCCTGGACCTATCACAGGGTGTGTTTGAGTCAGAGAAAGACATTCCCCCACCTGTTCACTCTGCTTTCCATGGTGCCAGCCTCACGTAAGGTTGGCACTCCTTCAGGATCTCCAAATGCTTTTAATGGCTCCCGTCAATGACCTGGTTTCCTGTTCAGGTCTGGACAAAAAGGGAAAATCATTTCTTGAAGTTGTTTGAGATGAATGAAGAAGCGTCTTTCCATGAGCTCTTTGTGGACCTGTCCTCAGATATTGTTGGCACCAACTGGCTCTTCTGCTCATCTCTGGTGATGGACAGGGGACAGGGCTACCTTGATCTAAGGAAACTCACAAAAACCCATGGAACCAGCAGTTAGCTTAGCAAGGGGAAATGTGGCTAAAAGTCAAGAAGAGGGCTGGTAGCCTACTAACCATTGCTTTGAACATTAGTGTTCCCATAATCTTATGCAGTTAAATTAATGAAATAGAGGTTTGTATCATAGCCATTATCACATCAAGCACAGAGTAAGCCTTCAATAATGGCATCTACTTGGGGCTATCTTAAATCTGTTAAACATAGAGAACACGCCTCTTAGTTGGCAACTAATTAACAAGAAATCACAGGTATTTCTGGGGTTGCCATAGTGACCAGAGGCCTATAGTAATTTTTTCTTTTTGTGCAGTGGTTCTCAAATGTGGATGCAAATTGGAACTACGTAAGGAGCTTTGAAAAATACTGTCACCTGCACCCCACATCCAAAGATGCTTATTAGATTAGTTTGGGATGGGAGCCTCAGAGTTTTAAAATCCCCTAGGTCACTGTGATTCACAGCCAAGCTTGAGGACCTCGGGCATAGGGGACCTCAGCATAGGTATGTCCCAGGGCAGCGGGCAGGCCTGTGCAGGGCTTCCCTGGAGCTCATTTTTATAATTCTCTTCTGTTCTAAACTAGTAACTGCCAGATTCTTCCCTTTGCACTGGGACTCCCAGAGGTACCACATCCTCTCCATTTCAGTACAAAAAAGAAAAAAAACACACACACACACAAAATGAAATGTGAGGGTGGAAGCCAAGAGAAGGGAAGGCCTACTATCAATATGGTGTGTTAGGAGAAAAGGGACAAAAGGGTGGTGAGAGAAAACACGAAGCAATGCAGAGTCTTTCTCTTTGGCACTGGGATGTGGTTGGAGATGCACATTTAGGCATTGCCTCAGACTTAGATTCCCACACAAACACCCATACACATACAGACACATCATCTGAAATGTCTTCCTAGCCTCCTCCCTGCTCAGCCCACTGCCAACCACTTGCTTAGAATATTTCTGCAACTTCTTAAGACACCTAAAACATGAATAAAGAGAAATGGCTATGTTTATCATTCACTCACACTCATTTATTCATCTATTCTATAAAAATTGATTGAGCACCTACTATGTGCCAGATACATTGCCAGATAGTAGAACAATAGTGAACAGAATAGGAGCTTATAGCTTGTACAAGGGCCCTGATCTGGAAAGTTTTTGAAGTGTGTGAGAGCAATGATTATCTTGTTCATGAGTTCTTGAGTTCTTTTCTCTCTATCTTGTTTTTTGAATGAATACTTGCTGAATGAGTTAATACCTGAGTATATTACTGAAAGAAGACCAGAGTAACTGGAGTGAAATTATATTTAGGTTGGAAAAATGAGCAGGTAGTTATGCTAAGCCTTGTGGTCTATGGTTGTTGCTGTTTTTTAATGAGGTATTATTTTCTGCACATTAAAAAATGATTGCATGTTTTCAAACAGGGACTAAGTTCAGGGAAAGAGTCTCCAAGGCCAGAGGGATAAGAAAGAATAGGATGGAAGAATATTCCAGAAAGAGGAAACAAGATATGCAAACGCTTGTAGCCAAGAAAGGCATGTTTGAAGGACTGAAAAGCTCTGTGCTTTACCTGGAGATAGGAGATGGAAGGTGGTCTAGTGTAGACACAGGGAAATCGATATGGCACAGAGAAGTAGATGCTGTTGCAAGTACATTTGATCCTGTATCTTACAGGAAAGTAGAGGAGGGCTATCTAACCTAGACTTGGGAGGCCAAGAAAGACTCCTTGGAGAATGAAACAACTGAACCAAATTGAGAAAGTAGATTGATTTAGAAGAAAGGAGGTAGAGGCAAGGTAAAGGAAAATGGAAGGAGAAGCAAGGATGTGGCAAATAGAAAATGCTGAATCTACATAAGCATAAAGAAGTAAGAAAGCATCTTAAACTTTAGAGCTAAATCTTGGTTATGTCAAAGAAATCAAAGTTAATTTTAAAAATTGATAAAGACTTACTTGCATAAGGTCACAATTAGTAAGTGATGTTGAAACCAGGCTCCAAGCGGTCTGACTCCAGAGTCCATGCTCTTAGCTCTTGTGCTTACTGCCTCACCAGCAACACGGAAGAAAGAAATACTGGTAAAAGGAGGGAAACCCACAAACATATATATTCAAATACATATGTATTTCTATTTTCCTATATATTCTCTATTTCTGGAAATTATCTCTTTCCTGTAATTGAACTTCAAACAAGATAAAATAGACCAGATAATCAGTCATATTGATAATAAGACAAAGGCCAGAGGAAAAATTTACTGGAAAGCAAATCAGATATAAACCTAGGGTGTCAAGAAAAGTTCATTGAAGCCTATACCAAGCAAAGGAGATTTATGTTTTTTTGTTGTAGTTAACACATAGAACCTACAGAAAAAGAAAAATGTTCTTGTTAATTTTCTGGCTTGCATTGTAGAAAATTTACTGCCAAAAAAGCAAGATCACCCACAATTTATAAGCAAATGTAAATTGTAGGATATTTAGAGAAATAAAGTACCATAAATTGGTTAAGGCCCCCATTAGAGGAATAGTTACTGACATTGGAAAATGTGATATTTTTATTTAAAAAAGCAAATCATAAATCACATTACATATTAAAATACAATTTTTAGAAAAAGCAGCAGAAACAAATAGGCATGTTTGGAAACATATTAGGGGTTTGTATACTTAAATGTGAATACTGTCAACTATTGTGTGGTAGGTTATTGATAACTTTAAATTTTTTCCTATTTAGATCTTGAGTTGTCTATCCTTTAAAAATATGAATGTATTACTTTATAAGTACAAAAATCATACAAATATCAGAGTATTTTAGTCCTAAAAGTACATATGAAAACATTTCTAGCTTTAGTCAACACTGTGACTATGTCTTTAATATTTATTCCCTCTTTCTTCTTATTGTCCTAATTTCTTTCACTATGTGCATCTCTTTGAGAAGCTAATTTCCCTCTTGATTACACATGAGCATGTGGTACAGCTCCCAGAAAAGCAATGTGATCTTTTCCCTTGACCAAGGTAACTGGCTCAAGTTGTAACCAAGTGAAGCTAAGAAGACATGAGCAATGGTTTGCTGGGGGAAACTCTGAAAGAGTCTTCTTTGCTTATCTGAGAGAGCTTCTCAAAGCAATCCTTTCTCTTGCCATTATGGGGATAAAGAAGCACTTAGTCCAGAGAGCTATTGGCAGCCTTGTTTCGTCCATGGTGGGGAGCCTTCCTCTGAATAGGTATCTTGAAAGGCAAAGAGAGAGTTGGAAATGAGCTGGATTTGATGACTTAGTGGAGTTGCTGAATCAAACCTTCCTGAAGCTGAGCCCCACCTATAAGAAACCATACAACTTCTTCATTATTTACTCTAGTTTGAATTGTTTTTCTGTTTGTTTTTTCCTGTTAATTATAACCAAGCACAGTCTACCTTCTGGAAGGTTACTAACAGGTCAGTTAAGATATTTCTTCTAGGCTACTAAAAATTATTTGAAGTTTTTATTTTTCTTGACCTAGCTGGTATATCCTAGAACTATACTGTCCAATGCAGTATCCACTAACCGCATATGGCTATTTAAATTTAAATTTGTTAAAATAAAATAAAACATAAATTTCCTTAGTTGTACTAGCCACTTTCAAATGTATCATAGCCACATGTGCACAGTGGATGCTGTCTTGGCCAGGAGAGGTAGAGAGCATTTTCAGTGCCACAGGAAGGTCTACTCCTCAGCGCTGTGGGAGAGCAGAGAAGGAGGTGGGCAGGGAGTAGAGAACCTCAGAGGAGGAGACTGGTACTCATTGGGGGATGGAGCTCTTCTATGTTCAACATAGGAATTCTAAGTGCTTTCATTTGATTTTTAATATTTGTAGAATTTTTATATTTCAAGATTGAGCTGTGAGCTCTGCCATTGGGTCATCTTTGGATATCAGATACTGAGATTCAGGGCTAAAAATGCAGGGAAGTTTTATTTTTTTTCTTCTAGCAAATATACCCAACGTAAATTTAGTAGCAGCTAGGTATGGATATAAACTAATGTATTGGCCAATTTCCTATCCTTACTGACATAGCAATAATCTCTCACAGAACAAGATGACCACCTGAATAAGTGTCACACTTCACAAATGCATGCTACTGGCCAGCAAAAGAACCAGAAAAAGCTCTTGAGAGTTGAGAGTGCACAAAAGCTACTGATTTCTAGAAAAACATTTCATTATGCATGCCATCTTGATGGTGAATTCATATTTTCTTTTGATTCATTGATTAGTCCTCATTTATTCACACAAACATTTGAGCGTCTACTGTATACCAGGGAGTTTATAGTATATATTTTATTTTAAAGATACAGCAGTGAACAAGGTGCTGTTTCTCCTTGCTCCTGGTGATTCTAGTAAGGAGATAAAGCAGATATCAAACAGATAATTCCAGAAGTAGTTAATTACAATGGCATTTAAGGCTACACAGATAATATTCTGAAAGCCGTAGGAGTATAAAACGTATGATCTGGTTTGGAGCATTAGAGAAAGCTATTGGGGGAAGTTTCCCTGTCTCATTTAAGGACTCTAGAAAAAAGCAGAGTAGGAACCAAGAGTGACAGTGTTTATAACAGATGAGGCTAGAAAGTAGACAAGGGGCCAAAGCTCATGCAACATACTGTCAACTGTGGTCATGAATTTAGGCTTTATTTTAAGCTTAGTAGGAAACCATTGAGAGGTTTTTAAATAAGAGGAGTGGTATGATCAATATACATCTTAAACATGTTCTGTGTGGCTGCAGAGATGGGTGGGAGACACAGCTGAAGGCAAGTGAACTAGTTAGGAAAAGTATTGCTGTAGTTCAGGTGAAAGGTGATGGGAGCCTAGGTGCTGAAGTTTGAATGGAGAGGCACAGAATGAACCGATTTCAGGCATGTATAGGAAGTCAAATTAATAGGAAAGGACATGGTATGTGGGAGTTCATGGAGAGGGAGATGGCAAAGAGAGTCTTCATTTCTGGCTTGAATCAGTGAGTGGGTGAAGGACCATGTCATAGAATAAGTTTGGGGGGTAGTGACTATGAGTCCAGTGATGGTTCAGAGAGTTTTATAAACCAAAGCAATCATGTTATTGCTTTTATTATCATCAAAGCAGTCATTTTCATGACCTTTATGTGCTTATATGTTTATACTCATAATAAAGTGACCACTCAATGTTTAACGTAACAATGTATTTATCACTTTTATTAGAGAGAAGTTGGTGAAGTTCTTACGGTTTCAACTTTCTGTTTTAAAAGGGGAATAAAGAGAGAAGTAGAAGAACAAAAGAAATCACCTTATTCTTTCTTTTTCTTCTGAGAGACAGACAAGATAAGCACTGAGGAATTATAATTGATAAAGTAATTGCAGAGATAGGCTGCTAGAGGTGAAAAATGAGACTCCTACATGAAGGTTATCTTTTCTTCCAGCCTAAGAAAAATCTTGTCTTCCATTTTCCCTTTTTCACAGTTACTGAAAATTCTGCTTTATATTTCAGATCCAAATTATACCATTGAATATCACCAGCTTGATAGAAAATGATTTAGTTTTTGTTCATTTTCTCTTATTGTTAATAATTTTTATTTTATTTTTTCTTGACCAACAATTCAGTTTTTTGTTTGTTTGTTTTGTCCTGTTTGCTTTTGCTACATATATATTATATATATATTATTTTTTACCTTGTGGATTCTGTATATTTTTAAGAAATAATTGTTTCCTTCTTCACTTCTACTGCTAGGAAGCTTAGAGTTAAATAGTGCTTCCACTATATCAGTAGATAGTTTGTATTTTATGTCCAAACTTCACAGTAGGCTCATCTTTCTTTGCTTACTTGGCCTTTTATCTTTATCATGTAAAATTTATTATTTATTTCTCATTTGTTTGCCTAGAATTTGGTTGATTAAAGCTTAGAGCTCTGGGAATCAAAGTCAAATTAATAGGAAATGACATGATATGTGGGAGTTCATGGAGAGGGAGATGGCAACCTACAACATTAGTTCAGTCTCTTAACTTCTCTGAAATTTACGAATTCATCCATAAAACAGAAATCACTGTAATACACACCCATTAGCACTTTTGTGAGTATTAAATGAGACACTGATGTAATGGCTCAACCAGTGCTTGGTACATAGAAAAAGGCCCTCCAAAGTAAGTATTAATACAATAGAATCCTCCTCCTTATTATATGATCATCAATCATCATCAATATTATATATTATTTTTATAATCCAGATTTTCTTGTTGTACTTTATCTGCTTTCTATTCATCATCCTTTTCCAATTCTTAGCTTAAATATATTTTGAAACAATGCAGGGTACAGAATAACACTGCAAATAAGGGAAGTATACTAGTATGTACCTTAGTTAGATCCCAAAGGGAAGACTGAAGACCTAGGGATGTTGCTGTATATCTGGTATGGGGCACATGTTCGGTAGGATTCCATAAGAGATGGGAATATTTCAGGTGAGTTCTATAAAAAAGGTGACAACATAATTGATTTATGCAGTTGGGCTATGGAAAAAAGGATAGGGAAATATTAATACTTAGGCAAGGGAAAAGGTCTACTGCCTTCACAGACTTAAAACAGACACTGTCAACCAACTGATGGGTAGCCCCAGTTACTACAGAAAACAAGTTGGGCTTCAATGCCACAGCAGGCATAGAGAGTAGAGGTAAGGTGCCATGACAATGATCCTTTTGTCCATGCCTCCATTTACATTAGCCAATTAAATGGAACAAGAGAAAACATCAGGGTTGTGAAAATCCAACCAAAATGTGTTTTCTCAAGAAATACTTAGAACTGGTTTAAATGGTGTGCATATACGGCACTTTAGTTTGACTGAAAGTTGGCATGTTTCTCAGTCCAGATGTAATTTATTTAAATTCCCTTACTTGCTTTTCAATTTAGAAATATGCACAAACATAAAATCTTGCACATCTCATTTTTTCTGCACATTTGTGAATTAAAAATAGTCAAATTATTAAGTGGATTGTTCCTCAACTAAGCTAAAGATGCCAAGAAATGGAAAGTGTGGCAATCACGGGAGTGAGGGAGTTCATGGTGGTACTTTGAGCCTTGATACAGAATTCAGGCCCTCCAATGGGTTTTCCCCCCTAACTTAATACTACAGAGTATATGTGAGGGTATTTTCTCCTTAGGTTTTCATAATTATTTGGAGAGATACAGGAAGGAGTCATACCCCACAGGATATCCTTTTCCACCAAAATATCCCCAGTAGAAACTCCTGCCCTCAGAGCTTTTATTTCTGCACCTCTAATGTGTTTCTCTTTAGCTCTGTCTCTCTGCTCCTCACTATTTTTTCTTCCCCCCAGATTTCTACCCTATTACATACTGGAACCCCATCCTTTCCTCCCCCTGCGTTTTACTATGCAGGCAATTTGCTGAATATTCTTGTTTCTTTAAGAATTCTGAGTGTGTCAGTTCCCCCCCCCCCCTTATGTTCACTGAGTCTTTCTTATTACTGAATGTGAATTCCTCCATAGGGAGGAGTTCTGGTGATTGGGATTTTCTTTCTTTAATGTATGCACAAGAGTGCACTTACATAGACACCATGTTTGAAAGGTGTTTTTAGGGATTAAGCTGGATCCCTTGAGTTGGTTTGAACACCCAACTCATTAGAGTATCTTGAATTCATGAAACTGGATGGGCTATAGTGTTCTGGTCTTTTGCCTTCTTAAACATTGTTCTGCATAACAAAATGGCTGAACAGAGCATGCTCATGGGCAATGTAAGTGATCAGCTTATAACTCCTGGCTTATGAGAACCCTTAGATACTCCAGCTGCAACAATCAATGCTTTGGACTTAACACTGCTCTAATAAAAAACCTCCAAAGTATTTCTATTGTGGAGGGCTCAGTGAAGGTAGGAACTTTGTGAGATGTAGACACTGCTATCTATCTCCTCAGTGCTTAGAGTAGTGGCTAGGACATAAAAAATTTTCAATATATGAATAATACAGGCTAAAATCATCATCAGTCAGGATAGACTTGGTTATGCTGTAATAACAAATAGCCCCACAGTCTCAATTGCTTAAAGAACAAACTATTGCTTATTCATTATGTACATCCATTATGGGTTGGTATGGGAAATAGGAGTCCTCTCCTCTTTGCAGCCATTCATGAATCCAGGCTGAGAGCACAGCTAGTCCATGTTCAAGAGGCAGGGAGATCTGGCAAGGGAGAGGTACTTCAACCTTTAAATGTTTCAACTTTGAAGTAGTACCTCATTGGCTGAAAGTTTTCGGTCCACCCAACCAAGAAGGATAAGGAAGTGCAAGCTTACAGTCGCAAAGGTAGAAAGGCCCAAACTTCTTTGAGAGTGTGAAAGTAGTTCACTTTTAGTTGGGAGAATGGACTAAATTGTCTTAAATATCAATGTGTATTGATGCTTATATTATTAGGATAAATGATAATTGGATGCAATATAATCAATTACAATGTATTTGATAGAAAAAAATGGAAGTGTTGGCATTCTTATTGTATTACATACATACAGAGAAATTCACTTAAACCTTAAAGGGCAACTCTTTCTTCCAATTAAAATATAAATTTTTTTTTTAATTTTTAAAAAACATTTTAATTATCAACAATTTCTATTTGAGTGCCTTGAACATAATCCATAGAACATGTTTTAAGTTTGTTAAAATGTGCTGAATTCTAGATAAGGACCTATGTTGAGGCTTAATTAAATCCATAGAAATGAAGAAAAGAATGGTTACAGATTTTCAAAATGGTAGCCTTTATTAGCAAATGTGAACTTCCTTTTCATTTTAATTCATTAGCATAGCAAGAACAAAACCAAGAACAATCATAAGGCAAGGACCAGCCTCCACATTGCTACTTTCCAAATACCTGGAATGGACTCAGTATTTGCCTCTTAAAAAGTGAATAATTTTTTGAGAGTGACTTAATGTTAAAATATAATGTAACTAGGGGCCCGGTGCACAAAAATTTGTGCACTTAGTGGTGGTGGGGGGGGTGGTCCCTCAGCCCAGCCTATACCCTCTTGCAGTCTGGGACCCCTTGGGGGATGTCCACCTGCTGGCATGCCTGGCCAGCCTGGGTGAGGAGTTCACGGCTGTTTATAGGCTGGCCAAGCCCCGTAGTGGGGACGCTCACCCCATGGGGGTATGGAAAGCCTGGGTAAGGGGCTGCAGGCCATTTTCATCCTTCCCACATCTCCTTCAGGGTTCGGGTCCCTACTGGGGTGCCTGGGCAGCCTGAGTGAGGGGCTAAGGGCCGTTTTCAGGCTGCCTACAGCTCCCCTTGACCCAAGATCCCAGCAAGGCTGGCTGGAATCAAGTTTCTGGGGTTTATTTATCTTCTATAATTGAAACATCGTTGCTGTGAACAGAGGCCCAGCCAGCCTAGGCAGGCAGTTTCCTCCATCACTGGTGCAACAGAAGCTTCCTGTTTACTCTAGCTCCATGGCTGCCAGCCTCTATCTTGGCTGGGTTAATTTTCATACAGCTGCTCTGATTGGCTGGTGGGCATGGCTTAGGTGTCTTGGAGTGATGGTTAATTTGCATATTACTCTTTTATTAGAGTAGATGGTTAACTTTAGGTAGTTTGTTTTTCCCACAAATTTTTTTATCCCAATATCTAATAGATGGGCTCCTATGCCAATCACTGGGGTTTGAAACCTTCTCTATCACTTACTAGCTCTGTTACCTTCAGCAAATTTCTTAATCTCTCTGTCCTCTCTCAAGTTAACTGTTCATGAAATGGAGATAATAGTAATGTGTTCTGGGATCAGTAAAGAGGATTAATAACGGGGTCAGTAAACAGGATTGAATTACACCTGACAGGAAATATGCTATGGATTAGTGCCAGCACATGGTGAGGCTTAACAAATATTAGCTGCTGCTAGTGTTTATTATTTTAGTCTTGATATTGCCCAGTCTGTGTCAACTTTTTATATATATTCACCAATCCTATCTAATAAAAGAGTAATATGCAAATTGACCATTACAAGATGGCTTCCCCCATGTGGTCAAAGATGGCTGCCACAAGATAGCCAGCAAGGGAGGGCAGTTGGGAGGGACCCAGGCCTGCAGGGGAGGACAGTTGGGGGGGCGGACCCAGGCCTGCAGGGGAGGATAGTTGGGGGGACCAGGCTGGCAGAGGAGGATAGTTAGGGGGTGACCAGGCTGGCACTGAAGCAATTAGGCATTGATCAGGCTATTTGGGGAGTGGTTAAGGGCAAACAGCAGGTGAGAGGTCACGAGCCAGCAGTCCTGGACTGTGAAAGGGATGTCCAACTGCCCATTTAGCCTGGTGAAATTGGGCCTAAATGGGCAGTTGGACATCCCTCAAGGGGTCCCAGATTGGAAAGGGTGCAGGTTGGTCTGAGGGACACCACCACCACCCCCAACTCCCACTCCGTGCACGAATTTCATGCACCAGGCCTCTAGTACGATAATAATGAACCATAGAAAGGAAACATACAATACCAAGTAGAACTCTGGTGTTTGACTTATTTTTAACTGTAAGATTACTAGTCACTGTTATCTTGAAATTTGTTTATTGGTCTGATTCACTAAACAGTTGTTAAATTACAAAGAGCTATTATGTGTGCCCGGTGCAGTGAGAATGACCAGCGGGAAAGACTGATGAGTCTGAAGGGCCCCTCAGGCTCTCATTGTTTGTAAACTAGGAACAGATAATGGCTTCCAAATATTCATTGCAGCAGCAAACCTTCTTTATAATGATTGCAAAAAGGCAAGAGAGTATTCTGAAGCATTTCAAAAGTTTTTGAGGAGGAAAATTATAAGAATTATCTTGATTTTAAAAACAACATGAAAGACTAGATAGTATAGTCTTTGACCATGGAGATTACGTCATTCGTGTTTTCTCCTTGTCTCCATGCATCTGCACATACTAGGTGTTTTATAAAGGACTTGTGAAAGAATTGAATGAGTATTTCTGAGAATCATTGCTGGTGCAATGCAGTCTATAAGTGACCTTATACTGTTGATATTTAGGTACAATCTAAACACACTAGATTTCCAAAGAAGAAAGTGTTCAAACCTTTGCACTAGAACAAAATATTAAACTTTTGAGTGTTTTCTCTTCCCATCCCAGCATTTTATTTGAGGAGGGACATTTAAAAATAGTGCTTTCAGCATATTTATTTGTCAAAACCCAGACTTCAATGCTGAAAATGACATATTTCTATTTGTTAAACATGCTAAAAAAGAAAACTCAGAAGGTTTTTATTGGGTTTATGCAGATAAACATTATATTGTATTCCAGATATACCATATTCCCAGATTTAGCTGCCAAAACATTTGAGAGACTTGAATTTACATAAACTTACCAATATTTTTTGTTAACTTATTGGTTATAAGAACATTAAGGGGTTAGAAATGGCTCATATTTCACTTTCCCATTTACTGTTAGAAGTCTAATACCCATTAACGCTATCAATATTTTGCAGAATGCTTTTTGCTTGTTTCTCCTTCCTTCTTCATTCTTTTGGCAAATGAGTGTTATTGATACAATCTCTAACCTAACACACCAGGCACTACGGTGTTTCAGTGCTGCTCGAGTTGTGGAAGAGTTAGTGGGCAGGCATTACAACCCACTGTAGCTGTAATAGAGGTAATGTCACTTTAAGACATGTGATACTTTACAGAGGAGGGATGTATTGAAACAGACTCCTGCTACTTACAGCACCGTGTAGCAGCCCCGCTCCTACATTTTGCTGCCTACTCTGCCCTGAATGCACCGGAGAGGGGATGGTCCGTCATTAATTATAAACTGATTCTCATGAGGAAACTGCACATTATCTCACCATCCTTTCAAAGGTCTCCTCAGGCAGAGGTGACGCCAGGAGATGATTTAAAGGTGAAAATGACAAGGTCTCCAGCCTTCAAACCTTGGCTCCTCTTTTGACAATACCGTCTGAACGAACCGGTGTCTCCTTTACTGTGGAAAAGGCACCAGAAGAGAAGGAACGCTGTTTAAAAATCCTGATAAAGAAGACTATTGGAAGCTCTTCTTAAAAAAATCTCGAATTGTGGCACAGATGGGTTTTAGAAAGTGGTAGAGCTTTCCAATGAACACTAACAGAGAGCTCTGCTCCTGGCTGGATTTCTCAGGTAAGAAGCCTTTTACGGGTTTAAGATTCAGAAAGCAGATTTGTAACCAATTCAGTCATCTCTAGGGAACTAGGTGAGGCTGCATGCATTATTCGGGGGAAAGCACCTATCAACCTAGAGACAACCTTTTGGTAAGAGAGTAAGCTATGGGAGCGATATGTAGGAACCTTGAAAGTAATGCTGAGAATGAAAGAAAGTTAAATTTAAAAGAAAGGAAAAGAAAGAAAATCCTGTAAAGGTCAAGTCACAGTAATCTTTCTGAGTGCCAAGATCAAGTGGGTGATGAAATGAGCAAGAGGCACTGAGTAACTGTGAAGTTCTGATTGTGGTAGGCTTTTTTTTTTCAAGTTTAGATTAATTCCTGCTGCATTTTAGCTGAAATTCACAAGCAGTTAGTGCGTGCCGTGGTCACCTCTGTTTTGTCTTTCTATAATTTTCAGGGTATTTTGCAAAGACCCCAAAATGCATTCATTCAGGATTCCCAGGAGGGGTGTTGCTATTTAGCTGCTGAAGAGAATGAATCTGTTACACTGAGTTCTGGAGACAATGAGCTAAATCTGTTGTATACAAAAGTAAACAGTGGGCAGGGAAACAATTAGAAAGTGGTTGGTCCATCTGAATCCCAGACTGGGGCCAAAAAAGCACCATGCTGTTGAAAATAATGTTTTCCTACTTTGTACTTAATTATGGTTGCCACTATTTGTCTATTATAGTCCTACAACCCTTCTTAAAGACATCTCTCTCTCTTAAAACCCATAAATTATATTATGTGTACACACACATATAATGCATATTTTTGCTTTCTAAAATTACAGCCTCTTGGAAGAGTACTAATTTCCATGAGTAAAAAGCCACAATGGGAGGTCACTAGCAGGTTTTAAATATATAGTTGAAATACTTGAAGTGTATGATTCGACAATGGGAAATTTAAAAAAAGAAAAAGAGACGAACTTGGTTCTGAAGCTCTCCGTACCAAAGAGAATAGCATACACTTAACTGTATTCCTGTGTAGAAAATGCTTCCCTATCACTGGCTGAGTAAGGGTGATGTTCACGTTGATTAATTTGGCGATATGAAGTGCGGCAGAAGGTGTTGTTTGAGAAATTGGACATTATGTAGCGTAGCCGAGCCTTTGCAGCTCTAAGATCCGTATGGGTGCAGATAAGACTGTCAAAGTTTGGGTGCCTGTGAAAAGGTGTGTGCTCATCCACACATGCATCCACCACCTGTATATGCATATTCACCAATACTGTACATCACATGCCACAACGGGATGCGAGGAGGCAAAGGAGTATTGTAAATTATGGCTTGCTCTATGGCAGATGCACAGGTCTTGCATGTGAAACTCATTCTGGCTGAAGACAGTTCCTTCTGATTTTAAGTCCAGCCAGAGAGGCTGATTCTATCAGGAGATTACAACATGCCTCTAAGAAACGATTACTTAGTTTAGAAGATAGCATAGTGATTAAAAATTCATGACTGTAGAATTAAAAAAAAAAAGAATCCACTCTTTCCTTTCATTATGTCAGACTTGCAATGAAGTTAGAATGAGCAGGAGTATGCAGCTTTCCAGTGCCTGGAATAGCTGTCACAGATCAGTATGTAGAACAGGACGGTTAGTTAGGATATTATGTTTCAAACTGCCTAAACCATATTCAAACTTTAATTTATTATTGTCTTTTGGCAATTCTTGGAGTTTGGTTTTCCTGAATTTCACAAATGAGTGCATGATCTTCTGGAGAGTGCTTTTCTTGAGTCCTGCTGTATGGCATGACCTCTGCTGGCCTGCATGAGCCCGAGACCCCTTCTCTCCTCAGTGGAACTGAGTAGGCTGGGGCCTGGGAGCTGGGGCTGACCCTCCCTGTCTGCTGTCCCCTCCAGAGCATGGCGGTGGTCTCGGCGATGTCCTGGGGCCTGTACCTGTGGATAAGTGCCTGTGTCATGCTGCTCTGCCATGGAGCCCTCCAGCACACTTTCCAGCAGCCCCACCTGCACAGACCAGGTAAGCCGCTGGCTCACTGCAGCCCCCAGGCTTGCTGCTGTCTCCTTAACAGATGGTGAAGGCAAGCGACTACTGTGCTGCGGTCTGGGCAGCTTGCCTCTGAATTCCAAGACATGTTGGCTAGAGGCTTTGGGAAAAGGGGGTCACTGAAATGGCTTGGAGGTATTTCTATGAACTTCTCAAAAATGGGGTTTTCTCTAAGAGCCCACCTTACACACACACACACACACACACACACACACACACACGTCCTTTGTTTTGATTTACTTTGGTCAAAAATAGAATATCTGTAAAAGGTGGGATCATTTTCAGCACTTGGAGATTGTTTTTAGGAGGACAAAATATGATCTTGGCAATGGCAAAATAATGTGTGTGTATTCTCGGACGCATTTTTGTCTAGTGTCAATACTATCATCTTGGTGTGTAAGGGGCTAAGAATTTTGTGGGAATATTCTTGCCGCAACTGACTTTGGAAATAGTTTGTCAATGAAAAAGAGATGAAAATGTCACTTACTATTTCTTGTCTGGTATAATCTGTCTTCCCTCCTTTCTCCCTTTCTTCCCTCTCTGTTCACCAGTGTCTCCGCGGCTTCTCGGCAGCTTCAGGGACCAGCTCCCCTTACCCTGGTTGGGTGTTTCCCTGTGTTGGATTTTGAGTTCTGGAAGCATTTTGCTCTCTTGGTCTTTCTGTTCAAAATATGTCTTTTACCCTTTCGTGGCCTCGCTCTTAAATCTGGGGGGTTCTCGCCTCCTTTGCCTCTCCAGCTCTCATCACTGTTCCCCAGCTCGGTCGTCCGCACCCGCCCAGCTTCTCGGAAAGATTTCCGTCCATTTTCGGTGCAGCTTCAGCCTTTGCATCCATTTCCCGCACCCCGCCTTCTCCCGCCGCCTCCGGCGCCGCCCCCAGGTCAGGGCTCTGGGGACCAGTTGCGCAGGAGCTCGCGATGCCCAGTTCTCATGGCTGCCGGGCTGCACCCCCGTCTCCAAATCCCCCGCCTCCCGCCTCCGCCTCCGCCTCCGCCTCCGCCCGGCTTCCTCCGCCGCGTCCACGCCTCCGCCCCCGGCCCCGCAGCCGCGCTCGGATCCCGGATCCCGGGTCCCGGCTGGTCCCGTCCTCCAGCATCACCTGCCGGCGCCCCTGCATCCCGCTGGGCGGCGGCCAGGAGCCGGTGCGGCAGGTCCTCCTGCGCGCCAGCTGCTCCTGCGGGCGGGGGTCGGGGGCGGCCCGGGGCTGCCTGGGGCCCCCCACCCTCACTCGCACTCCCGGGTGGAGGAGGGAGGCGCGGGCCTGTGACCCCGCAGTGGGCCTGGGGAGCGCCCGCGTTTCTGCCGCTGGGTCCGGAGCCCCGAGCAGCCCGCGGGGCACAGGCTCAGGTGCCAGGCGGAGGAGCCGCAAACGTGGGTTTGGGAACCGCATGTCGCCTCCAATCCGTTAGTCACAGATCCGTTCTGGCAAAACTGTCTGACTTGTTACATAGTCACACCAATAGCGCGGGGACCTGCCTTCCTGGCGCTGCTTCACAGCAGGAATACTGAGCATCGCAGCTGCTGTGGGCTCCAGCTACTCTCCAGGTTAATTTCCCTCCTTGGGCTGGGTCCTTGTGCAAGTCGTGCAAGCCCCTCCCCCTCCTCCGTGGGAGAGGGAAGCTCTGAGGGACCGGTGACCGAAGGTCTGTCATTTCCCTCCCGCCAGCCTAGTCTCCAGGAGGCTGTACAGCGATGCCTCTCAGGGCAGAGAATGATGCCAAGCAGCCCCTGGGGAATTGGCAATCCATTGGCAAAATCGGTGAACACTTTCAAGTTAGGTCGATGCATGGGCTCATTTGAACTGCAAAGCCATTCTGAAAGGGGGCGTGGCAGACGGGCGGTGGGGGTGGGAGGGGGTGGCATATGGGGTGCAGAGCAGAACTGGCCACTGCCTGTTAATGTTAGTGCCCTGACCTTGGGCAAGTCCCCTTTCTTCCCGGGCTCCCTTTCCTTCCCCTGGAGGCATGTTTTGGGTGTAAATGGAGCATCTCCTGGAAAGTGATTTGTAAACTGTAAAGTGCTTCATTAATATCAGGAATTCTGACATCATCCCACTTACCAGCTGAGGACAGAATGCCAGGGATGTTGATGACCAACGTTTGCAGTTCACACATCTAGTCCATCCACCGAGGTCAAAACTTCGTTTTTACTTTGGCTGTTGTTTCAAACTACATGGTACCTGGCTAGAATATGCACCAAATGTGATGTGTCTTGTTTTCCTCTCAATGCATACAGTCAGGAAAAGCAGCGCAGTTTGCAATAAGCTTTCACATACACTGTCTCTGGCAATCAGTTAATTGTCGAGGGTTTGTTTTTATTTTTAACGAAGGGTTATGGCTATGCTACTTAATAAACTCATAGTTATGAGGCTTATAAAAATATTATAATTTTAAACTCAGAAACACACCATTAGGTTCTGGCTGAAGTGAAACTGAGTATTAGTTTTCTCATTGTCTACCCTTAGAAATTGCTTATGATCACAATGCACAGTGTTATGTCATCAATCTGTACTTCAAATACCCCAGGAAACTAGCACTGACACCAATTTCAACCTCAAGTGCTTTTACATTTGAGACTCATTTCAGATTCACTGATGAAATGAAGAAACTATAAATATTCTTTCCAGAGACCAAAAGATTAAAATGATATTAAATTGAAAGTCCAATGTATGTAATATGTTTATTCCACTTCCTTGGGGTTTTAAGAATAGCTGAAAAGATGAAAGCAATAGATCTTGGACACGGCAATATTCCAGATTATTTCATTCGGAAACCGTCTTCTTTAATGCGGTCTTCTGTTTTGATTTTAAGAGTAAATCTATGCTTTTTGTGATGAGATCTGGGATGTTTCCCTTTGGGGTCTTAAATCTTCAGGGACACTAATGAAATGTGTATGAAAACAAGAGAGACATCAGGCCAGTTCTCTGTGACAACCCACCTCTAAATGAGCAAATAAATAAACAAATAGCTGGATAAAGGAGCAAAAAGGAAAAACATAATCCCATTTTCTCAAATCAGTTCAAACCAGTGACATGATGAGGACAAATGAGACCCCAGCAGACCCTGCGCTTTGCCACATTTGCCTAAGCTTGAAAAATCGCCTCTTTCATGGAGCAGGAGCAGGCGGACACCATGTGCATACCAAGCATGCAGGAAATGCGAGACACGACAGATCTTTCACCCACGGCCCCAGCGGAGGGAGAGCGGGCCTTCACAGCTGCCTCCTCCGTGCTGGGCGGCCGGCCCCTCTCTGGGTCTCTTCCAGGCGGCGCGCCACCCCTGCGCAGTAAGATTGATGGCGCTCGGGTCCCCAGCAGCCAATCGCAGTCTCTCTAGAAACAAGCCACTGCACTGACAGGTGCGTGGGACTGTTCCCAGGCTCCCCTGTCCGGGTGTGCAGCACCTGGAGGGCACCAGCCAGCCGGGGCCTTCCGAGGAAATGGCTCGAGATGTGGGCCAATGTCTGTCATCAAGACCTGGAACCAGCGCGGTGCTTTTGTGAGGCCGCGAATGTGGGCTCTGCCTTCTCACTGCAGTGAGTTTGTACACACACAGAATGAGAATATGTAAATGAGAAAACGGACAGATTTTAATATATTCCCCTGCAGTCCCTAAGCACTTCCTATTTTTCGTCCTTACGGTGCTAGGAACGAACCATTTATTTTCAGTTACTCACTAGTTAAGGAAGATTAAAACAGTCAATCAAATGAAAGTGAATTTTAAAGTTACACAAATGAGTAAAGTGTGCGATAGATTAACAGATTTGTAATTGCAATAATTTAATATTTGGCTAAGTCACATTTTTATTGCGGGAATAATGTAGGAAATTACTAGACCAACTTGAAGAACACTCACGCCTATTTAATATGCAATACAGCGAGAAGGAGGGCACTCCACTGAAAAAGGCAGCCTAGCCCACCCATCCTTGGGAGTGGGTTTTGCTGTCCAGGTGGTTAAAATAGCTTCAAGTCCTTCTAATCACCAGTTGTTGGGTAACAGATAAAAAAGGATGAATGTATTGCTAAATGTGATTTTCTAATTTAGCATTCTTTTCCTCCCTTATGAATATATGAATTATGACAGCAATTCAAATGGTTACTTAATTTAAAATGTGAGGGTGTGTGGGTGTGTGTGTGAAGGGTTGCCCTTGAAACTTAATAAAATATGGATAATTTCAAAATACTTTAGTGAGAAAAGATCCTTAAGAGTCTCTAGTAATTTAAAATTATGTAGATAAATTACATGAGACAAGAAGTTATAAGAGCCTAATGAATCAGTTATTCTGCAGTCACTGCTATTTTATTAACAGGGATGGAGGGAAATGATGTATAAAAAGATTGCTCTGAATAGAATCATCTGTGTAACTTGCACCTAGCCTGATTTAAAACTATATTAAGCAAACTCTATATTTAGAGGTATGCATTTATGACTTAGTTATTACACACTAAACATTGCCATTCATTTAAAAGTGTTTTTTAATTAAAATATTAAAAAGCATTGCTTCATACTCATTTTTACCTCATTGTTCCATATTACTTTATTGAAAGCTGCTGAAGTCTTATCCATTAGAATGCCAAGGCATTGCAATAAAGAGTTGTTTGAGCAATTGTAATATAAATAGAAATAGTGAGGAGAATAGTGACAGCATATTGCTTTTGAAGGATTTTGGCTGCTGAGTTAGTGACTGGGTGTGAAGTTTAGAGCAGACAGGTTGTTTTTTGGTGTAACCTGATGCATGTGATAATCCAATTATCACCTGTTTGATAATACTGACCTCATCCCAGAGTCAGAGGGCAGCTATGAACATTTGATAAGACCTCAAATTTCAAAACCAAGTAAGAGATGCAAATAAATATTTTCTGTCAAACTCATGAACTTAGAATTATTTCAGTGCTATATAAATACTGTTACTCATGTGAACTCAACCCTATGCCCTCAGTTCGTAGGTAAGGGAAATAGATATTATACTGTATTACAAACAAATATTTGGAAGTTGCACAAATGATCATTAGCCTTCATTTGCTAATTTCTTAAAGTAAAACCTCTTCCAATTTTAAATTCTGTATAAAGTTCTCAAAACTTGAGTGTATAAACTGGTACAACATTCAAAAAAAATCAAACACAATTTGACAGTATCTCCCAAAATGTAAAATGTGCAAAACATAACAATTTCATTTCTAGACATTCATCTTAATAAAGTGATTGACAAATATGAAAATATGTATATTAAAGTTTAGTTATTACAACAATGATCTTAATAATAAAAAGTGAGAGGGGAGTCTCATTTCTCTCAGAAGCAGATTGGTAAAGCAAATTCTGGAACATCTATGCAATGGCATTCACTGTAGCTACTGCAAAGGATTACATGTTCATATTCCTGTGCACAAAAATGCACATGATCTACTGTTGACTGAAGAAGACAAGGAACAGAAGACTCAGCATCGAAATAATTTTTGTGGGAAAAAATATTTTCACATGCATAAAAATGTCAGAAAGAACATGAACATTCTTTATGTGTTCCCAATCGTGGGAGAACTAAAACAAATGAGTTTTTTTTTCTATAATTCTCTAAATTTTAGATTTGTTTTTAGTATGTGTATATATTGATTTTTAATGAAAAGCCAAAATATTTCCTACAGATAGTTTTATGGTAACATTAGAAATATTATCAAATAATATTTCCACTTTAAAGAACAGGAAGAAGGATAGGTAGGGATCTATCATGAAGCCCTTTTCTTTTCAAGAGCTTCCACTAGTCAATATTGAGTGGAATGTCTAGGCTACCCTTTCCCAGTTTTCAAAACACTGTCTCCTCCAGATGCCCCTTGGAGACAGCTGCTGGGGTGGCACTTACTTCCTGGTATGTTTTCTCTCGGGGCCTGCAGTGTGTGTTGAGTGTGTAGAAGTTCTGGAAAGTTCACCAATAGGAAACCTGATTGTGTTCAACCTAGATTTCCAAATATTTTTAATTGGGTCAACATCTACAGTGCCTATTCATATTATAAATGTGTTGAGAAGTGTGGGCCAAGGTAATTTTGGAATCCTGTGCTGCTCATCTTTTTATCTCTCACTTCTGGTGAGAAACGACATGTAGTAGGTGCTCAGAAAATATGGGAAACAATAAAGGAAAGAAGTAATGACTGTTCTGGTAAAATCTTAAGATTTTCCTTATTGGTAACTACCTGTAAGTGAGTGTGTCTATAATTAGGAGCTACCTCCAATGAAGAGTGATGCAAACATTAAATTGGCAGTAGAACTTGTGTGTATCTATGCAATATCTGTGAGTAGATGTTTGACTTTATTCTGTATTTGACAGCCATTCCATTAATCAAAATAACCTAAAGAATATTCTTACAAATGTAGTAAAAAATTAAATCCTTATGGGTTTTCAGTCATGGCATGATTTTTTCCCTCTAGAGGTTTAAAATCTTGGTCTTGGGAGACTGAATAGAAAATTCACTTAGCAAATAGGGAAAGAATTTTTGCTTTCAAATTTTTTGATATCAAGAGAAAATTCACTGTATCTTTGTAACAGTGAGAAAATAACTCTACACAAGCATTTTTTCTTTCTTTTGGGTAACATGAAGGCTAATATCCTCCTTCCACAATATTTTTCTCATGGAATTTTAGAAAGAGTGGAAGGAGGGAAGGAGGGGGGAAAAAAAAGAGAGAAAGAGAGAGAGAGAAAGAGAGAGAGAGAGAGAGAGAGAGAGAGAGAGAGAGAGAGAGAGAGAGAGATATCAATGTGAGAGACACATTGATTGTTGTCTCCTGTTCACCCCTGCCTGGGGCTCAGGATAGAACCTGTTAGCCAGTAGGTACCTTTGACCTGGAATCAGACCCTTTGGTGTGTGGGCCAACACTGTAACCACTGAGGATCACTGACCAAGGCAAGAGTCACTTTCTATTCATTTTAACAAGGCTCTTAGGGGCCATCTTGGCCCACTATTTCTCCTTCTCTGTCTGTACAATGAAGTTGCAGAGAAAGAAAAGAGAAGTAACATGACTACAATGACGTTCTCTCAGAAGATGGATAGGGATGCTGCAGCGGATTCTGCATCCATGTAGGGAAGGGGAAAACCAGTCCTCGCTGAGTAGGGGAGGAGGAAGACCTCCTACATCCTCAGCCAAGGTTGTTGTTCTGCTGGTGCAACTACCTGCGTCCATCTTATTATTCCTTATTGGACCATCTTTTCCAGGGATGCTCTAGTTTGCCCACAAATAAAACCAAACTAATTGAGTCTGTTTACATCATGGGATTTCCCTGGTTTCCACTTGCATGGATGAAGAAAGGACTGAGAGTCATGTGCTTTGAAGCGAAGACAGAATGCCAGAGTCCAGATTTAGATGAGCCACCACACACAGTGGGGGAAAAGGCATGTCAAGACTCTTAAAATTGACAGTATATCGTGGGTTAGGGTCAGTAGGCCAGCCGGTGATATGTCCCACTGAATGCATATTGTGTAAGTATTCAGTAAATATATTCTGATCCACAAGCAAGAATACTATAAACTTTAAGAATGACATACTACCAGGCAAGCAGCTTATTAAGCCTTTTGATGCCTAATGCCCAAGAAGAGAGTGCACTGGAGTGAGCAGTGGCTGCTGGAGCTTCCATGTCTCCCGTATGGAGTCAGTTGCAAGATTCCAGATGAGAGGGCTGGAAGGAATCGAGGATTTTCACTCGGAGCTTAGCAGCTCCAAGGAGGTGAGCCACATATTCCCCAAACAGCAAGGTATCTTCTGCCAAATAGTGGAGCTATGAGCTGCCCAAGGAACGGATTCATTGATTTTATCCACTGGATAGAGCAAGATTCAGTATAAAATCATCTTTGTATAATTTGAAAAACCTTTTGCTAAAACTATTTGAAAACTTTCTGGATGATTTCATCGATGAGCAAGCCAAACACCTTCATAGACTAGTCAGTTAACAAAGCTGATTAGATCAGCTGGGGGACCAGACATATAAAATGCTGACCTGTCAGCTAAAAAGCATATGCACTGGTAGAGGGCACATCTGAGATGGGCTCAATATGACCAGAGCATTCAATATTTTCAGGTAAGATGGAAACCTAGACTTTCGGGTACAATTTATTTATCTTATAAGTGCCAGGTGGGCCAAACAAAACTTGACTCAGTGCCGTATCCCACTTGAAGGTTGTCTGTGTGTGACCTCAGGCAAGATTATCTCCAGCTCCAACACTGTTTTATTCCTAAGGAATTTATCAACCCCCTTTTTGCAGGCAGAGTGGAGAGAGGTGAAGGCAATGGAGCCCCAAAAGGAAGTTTTCTGTACATCTGTCTTGGCCTGCTTTACAGTTATGCCCATGGTCTAGTCCTAGCTCGAGTCACACCCAGAATGCTGAAACCCTTATTGTTTGCGCCCTTTGTCTGACACTGGGGGTCTGAAAATAGTGAGCATTTATCGAATGAAGGCAATGGGCTGAACAGAGGTCTCACTTAAATCTTAGCTAAAAATGCAGTAATTCTCCTCTAGATTAAGGTGTGGGGGAAATACTAATTTGCAAATGTATAAGCCAGAGGAAGCAGCAGGCCACATAGTGATACCTGTATAACCCTTAATTGAATGCTTTATTACAACTTTCAACATCTTCTCTAAAGTCCACTGATAGGTTGTCATTTATCTTAAAATCTAAAGTGTTTTTTGTCCTGATTCTTTTGACCAAGTGATTTAAGATTTCATGTTCTTGGCCTGCTGGTGAGGTCAGCGGTTGAGCATTGACCCATGAACCAGGAGGTCACAGTTTGATTCCCTGTCAGGGCACATGCCTGAGTTTTGGGCTTGATCTCCAGCAGGGGGGTGTAGGAGGCAGTCAATCCATGGTTTTCTCTCATCATTGATGTTTTTATCTCTCTCTCTCTCTCTCTCTCTCTCCCTCTCTTTAAAATGAATAAGAAAACATAAAATAAAAGATTTCATATGGCCCTAACCGGTGTGGCTGGGTAGATAGAGCGTCCACCTGCAAACTGAAAGGTCCCGGGTTCGATTCTGGTGAAGGGCATGTACCTTGGTTGCAGGCATATCCCCAGTGGGAGGTGTGCAGGAGACAGCTGATCGATGTTTCTCTCTCATTGATGTTTCTAGCTCTCTATCCTTCGCCCTTCTCTGTAAAAAATCAATAAAATTTATTAAAAAAAAAAGATTTCATGTGTCTTCATTTTATATGACTACTTATTAGTACCCCAACTGAATTATGATTCTACTAGAAAGGACATGTAACTAAGGCTGGCCGAGCTTTCTCAATTCAGTATTTTACGAGGAAAAATAGAATACTTTTCTCTTAGAAACATTGAAAATGCCTGCATGCAAATAGAATTCATGCAATTTGGGGAAGCACAATTTATCAGTGTATCCTGAGTGTTGTTTGAGTTGATAGTGATTTTCAGTTATACATTAGTGTGGTCGAGTTTCATCATTATCAATTAAGTTTCCTGTGGGCTATTTGGTTAACCCTGTAGTTTGTATTGATGCATATTTACATATTTTGGATTTTAAATTTGTTTTGTTGGAGACTAGATTTTAAGACATTCCTGAATTGTGGTACCCTTGTGTAAAACATGCATATACAAACCAGTCTCACACTTATTTGTATGGTGACAAATCTGTATTGCCTAAGAGCCTATGCGAGCAACATAAGTCAAGGTTAAGAAACATTTTATGTTTATTTTTATGTATATAGGGATCCATTTTATAAAATATGAGCATGTTAACAGGCTTATGTTATTTTATAAAAGTAATTAGTGATTCATAAATGTATCCTCCACATACTTATTACCTAAGTATTTTTCCACTGGGAAGTGAACTCAGGTAGGAGTTTGACATCCCATTTCCTCAATGTGCTGTGGTAAGGAATCTTTGAACACCACTGTTCTATGAGAAAACTGTAACTAGGACAAGTCCATCCATGAACTCTGAATTTTAAAATATATGACTTAGCAAATTAATACAAAATAAAGCCATTTTTCTGAAATATAACAATAAGGTACAAGACAGGAGACCATGCTATTCAGAAGCCTCCCAGCTGATGTCTTGTTAAATTCAATTGTCTTTGTGGCTTCTTCTATCTCTTTATCTGATGACAATGCAAGATGCCATGCACCAGACATGTGTTTGAGAATCTAGGTCACTGGGTGAACGTTTGTAGGACAACATTTTTGACAGCTCCTCCCAGGATTGTTTAGAAGTAAAAGCAGATTGATGGCATCTGTGCTGCCAGTCTCCTGCCCTCTCTCTACCCCAGGCCTCGACAATCACTCACAGTGATTGTTCCCATGGAGCCTCGATGTGATGTCAGAATCTGTCTCAACTCTTCTTTAGGCACCACCTGTGAATCGAATGATACTGGCGTGTAGTCGAGAGTCTATGACTTAACTTTCTCCAGAATCCATCTCCTACCCCCAAAATGCCTGCCATAAAACACTTCATTAGAAAACATGAAAATGAACCAAACTGCAGTTAAATTTAAATAGCAACATGTGTCTGGTGACTACTGTTTGAGATAGTGTGGCATTAGACAATCCTGTCACCTTCTGAGGGTCGCAAGGCATTCTTCTCATTACTTCACAATGAGCTCCACCCAACAGCATGCTTTGTGACCCTAAAGCAGGAGGCAGTCATTCTAAGCAGAGAAGGCGTGGGAAACCCTCATGAAGGGTGTAAGTCCATGTTGGGCTTTGGATGTGTGGGCTGAGAGAATGAGCTGATAGTGAAGGACCAGGGGGGTCTACTCCACTAAAGGGAAGGTTAGAGGCAGGTGAAGGGAACAAGGGTGGTGGTGCAGGCAGACCTGAATTGCTGTAGGACCTAAACTATTAGAAAAACGTTCTATTATTCCAATGAAAGAAAAAGCAAGATTGTTTTCTTTGTTACTGTTTTGTAATCTAATGTACACACATGACCACAGATGGAGAGTGAGGTAAGATAAAAGGAAAGAGTCCCAGTATCTACAATTAGAGTTTCTATGAAAAGCAAGTCAGTTAATTAACAAAAATGCAGCAACAGCCAGACTCTGAGTCCCTGAGGTCTCCCACAATGGGAGCAGGGAGCAGCAGTGGGCAATTCTGCAGCACATAGTCAGGGCCAAATAAGTACTTGCTGGGTGAATTAAAGAATGAAGGCTCCCAAGTATTTAATGTTTCATTGAATCCTCCCAATAACCTTGTAGATTTTTTTCCCGTTTTACTGATTAAAAATATCTTAAAGAAGAGACCATTGACTTTTTTGAGACATGGAGTCTGATAGGGCAAGTTGAGAGCTTCCCATCTCTGAATAAGGTCCCGTTTATTGAGTGTGTGCCGTGCGTCGGCCCTGGTACAAGCTGTTTCTTAAGATAAGACGTTCGATCTGTACCACACCCTACATTGTTGGTACTGTGACCTCAGTGTACAAAACCCTGCAAAATGTGGGCAATAAGGATAAAGCTGAGAGGGTCCCCAGCCAGCGCTCCTTCCCTCACAGCCAAGTCCTGCTTTTAGGAGCATCAGCCAGATGGTTGTGGTCAGTCTAACTCACACAGCGCATTTCTCTGAGGGCCTAGTTCTGCATTCGCCAGCAACTGTCTTGGGCACTTAGCTCAGCATGTCCCACAATAATTTTGAATGCTGTGGCTGAGTAATGCTTCAGTCTTACTTTTGTGTGCCCACAGGCCCGGCTGCAAGTGTGCTTTCTTTTCTTATTGGATTAACAGAACCTCATTTTCAAGTATTTTTAATAGGCTATTGTCTCCCAACATATTTCTTTCTTTTTCTTTTTTTTTTATTTATTTATTTAGAGTTTGAGGGCTCCTTTTGTGCTTCCAGGCAGGGAGGTAGCAGCAGAGGATGAATCTACATTTATTGGACTCATTTCCCCGGGAAGAAAATTCTCTATAACTGCAATTTAACTTCTTGATGAGATTGTTGGCATTTATCATGTGGAAACTTTATAAATTATCTAGAATACTGTGAAGTGGGCTGACCTTTCCAGTAAGTGGTTTGATCATTTGCAACAGTGTCTTTGCAAACATATGAACTTGCTGCCTTTCAGAGAAAACTTTCTAGACCTGTAGCCCTAAGTAGCATGATAGTTAAAAATTGTTCATGTAATCAGACCTGCTGTCTCCCTTTGAAAATCCTCTTACCAGCAAAATACATTTCTTCCTCTGCCCTGCAATATCCCCACGGCCAGTGATGGCAGGTACCTGACAGTTCACTCTTCTAGGACTCCATTGCGGTCATTGCTGATCAACATGGTGCCCTTTGTATTTCAATTGATTCATCCTCTGAGCCCTTCCAAGCAGTGCTCAGGCACTTAGTTGATAAAGGAGAGAGGAATGATTTCAGAAATAATCACAACAACTACCCTCAGGACTGCTGTCCTGTGCTTGTAGGTAACTGATTTCCCCTCAAAGTGGACCATGCTATTCATTTAAAAATAATGATTTAGCTCTAACCAGTGTGGCTTAGTGGATAGAGCGTCGGCCTGTGGACTGAAGGGTCCCGCGTTCAATTCTGATCAAGGGCATGTACCTTGGTTGGGGGTACATCCCCAGTAGGGGGTGTGCAGGAGGCAGCTGATTGATGTTTCTCTCTCATCAATGTTTCTCACTCTCTATCTCTCTCCCTCTCAAAAAATAAAAATATATTTTTAAAAATAAATAAAAAATAGAAATACTGATTTAAATGTTAAACATGTTGATACAAACAAAGTATTTAGAATGAGACCTGAAACAGGGTAAGTACTCGTCATTGTGGTGCACCTGCATACATCATCGGGAATTAAAGAGTTGACTTGCTTGCAGGATTTTTACCTCACCTCACCCTCCTTGGCACCAATGACCCTAGGCCATGTAGTTATAGGGCTAAGAGCAGGTGGGTGTGTAATTAAAAACAGGAGTTCATATATCAGCTCTATTTTAACTCTAAGTAAGTATGGGCAATTTGATGCCACTCCCTCTGCCTCATCTATGAAGTAGTAGAGATTCTTGTTTTTAAAATCTCTACCTTAAGTGAGAAATAGAGAAGATGTCTGTTCTACACGTGCCAGAGAGTAGGCGTCTAGTACTTGGCATCTCCTTAATTGTTATATAAATATATGAATGTCAAAGCAAAGATGGTATAGAAGGACTACTTGACACTAATACATTCACCCGTAATAGTTTGTTGTATAAAGGGATGCACATAGAAATTTTACAACTTGGGCTTTATTTGACTTGCTTTATGAACCCATCCAAGTTTTCTGATACTTTTCCATGTACTCAGAAAAGACAAGAGATGAAGCAGGGAATTTCCCAGGGGTTAGGACGGCGGAGCCCCTAGCGCTAGGATGCTTGCATGCACAACTCCGGAGACCAGGTTCTGTGACACAGGTCTAATTTTATTGAGGAAGTACATTATAGGTGGAGGTGGCCAATCATGGAACATCATCTTAGGGAGCCAATGAGCATAAAGGTTGGGGTACTATGTACGTGGCTCTGGGAGGGGCTCAGGCGGATGTTGCCATCTTCCTGGTGTGCCAGAAAGATCTGAACTGCTGGAGTGCGCTCACAGCATTGCATCAGCCACTGCACCGAGACAAACCTCCTGTGCTCTGCCTACAAAGAGATAGGGATTTTATGGCTAATCTCTGCTCTGGAATCCATAATGGCTAGCCTAGAGTTCTAAGTCAATATACACAGGCCAATACTTCCTTCATTCCAATAGCACTCTAATCAATAAGTTTGGTAGAGTCTATATATTCCCAGATAATAGGGAAGTTTGACTAATTAATTTAAACATCTGGCCAATAACTTATTAATAGGAAAAAGTCCAAAATTTAGCATCAGCCCAAAAGTCAGCAGCTGCTTTCTGATTCTCAAAATGGATCATCAGTTTATTATAACTCTATTAAAAGAACTACTAGTCAAACAAAATATAAGAAAATCCATCAGTACTTCATCAGTTGCTTTTTAATTAACTGTGTTGCTTTTATAATAACACATTAGCCCTAACCGGTTTGGCTCAGTGGATAGAGCGTCGGCCTGGGGACTGAAAGGTCCCAGGTTCAATTCCGGTCAAGGGCATGTACCTGGGTTGTGGGCACATCCCCAGTGGGGGGTGTGCAAGAGGCAGCTGATCGATGTTTCTCTCCCATCGATGTTTCTAACTCTCTCTCCCTCTCTCTTCCTCTGTAAAAAGTCAATAAAATATATTTAAAAAAATAACACATTGACTCGTTATCACAGGACCCAACTACTAAAGGAAGACATCCAGGTACACGCTGATAAACTCAGTGGTACCTAAATGTCCATGGCTTGCATCCTAGGGTCCCATTTTTGTACACTTCTATGTATACCCCATATTTTCTGCTTGCTCTGAATACAAAATGATATCTTTGTATATGAAGAGTTGCCTAGGAATCATGGTGTCTAATATTTTGAACCTTAGCAAAAAAAAAGTTGCAATGTTTCATATGTTTTATGTCTCTAGGTAATTTCAGCATGAGAGACTAGCCTATACAGATAGAAGCATGGATCAAAGATATTAAAATGATGATAAATTTGCAATTAGTGTTTCAGAGTCTCTTCAGCACCATACCCAACAGGCAAGGGTGCTCCACTGATGAGGTCAAAGCCTTACAGAAGCCTTGCAAGTTAGTTGATAAAACTCAATCTTTTTTACTGTCCTCATTAACACACTTAAAAATGCTCTTAAGTATTTCTGGTGAGCAGAGGATTGGAGTGATTTTACAGTAGTGTAAAGAATTTATTATAATCTTTTCATAAGTCTATTTATATTCAATTTGACATTAATAGGTTGGCAAAACAAACCAGAGTTAATTGTATTTAATTATATTGTTGAAAAGAAGGGTAGTTTGTTATTATTATAAACAGAAGGCTCTATTGGTGTACTTGTTTGTATGAATAAGATCGGGTGCAAAGTTCTTTCTTCTGGATATGGCATTATTCATCAGCAGAAAGCAATATAAAAGTGCTAATTCAAGGAAGTTGTCATTTTAATAGAAGCTTCACATGGTGTTTATAATATATACCCAGTGTTAGGTAAATGCAGTGGGGTTCCTGCCAAAACAGACATTCCTGTTTTTCTCCTGTGCTTCCTGAGGAGCTCTAAGACCATCTGTCCACACCTCTTTCCTTCTTTGGAGGGGTTGTTTGGGATGTGGGGTAATATCTTGGTCAAGGCTTTCATTAAAAATATGTATATTTCAAATGAGACCTGAAGAAGTAGGAAGGGCTGAACAAGACTTAAGGCTGGATTTGGGGCAGCAAAGAATTCTAGGCAACATTGACATCATTATGAAGACCTGGAAGCAGAAAGGAAGATACACAAGAAAAATCTGAGGGAGGACAGAAGATCAGGGAAAAGGTACAACTATGACACAGATTAATGAATGTAGGTAAAACATGTTTTGAAGACAGCAGGAGACAAGCAGTGGAAGCTGACATTGGAATAAAAAAAATTAACTAGCACTCCTCAGCTCCTCAGCTGTGTCTGAGATTTATATATACACTAAATATTGATTTTTATTAAGTATGTAATATATGCCTGGCACATGTTAATGAGTCAATATTATCTCATTAATCCTGACACTGACCATGGTAAGGCATCTCTTCTTATTCTTTTCTTTCTATAGGAAAAGAGGGATGTAAGGTTCAGAGAGTTTGAATATCGGGTCCAAATTAAAAATTAAAAGAGGTAAAACCAGGCTCTGAGCTGTGGTGATTTGGTTCCAGGGCACATGCTCTTACTGGCTATAATAAATTCTTTGTCTCTGCCAGTGTCATTAGTGTTAGTTGTGATGAACATTATTGAGATAGAAATAACAGGCAAGGTTAGCAATTTTCAACTGGTGTGCTACAAGAAATTTTAAAACCTGCAGTACCTGACTGTTTAGTCAGGGGCACTGACTTCTTTTCCCTTAGATTGCCAAATAAAAAGAATGACAACAGCCAACACAACAATAGACATTCAGTGTGAATGAATCAAAATTATACCTATTTTTGGTTAGATCAGCAAAAATATAATATACTAGAGGCCCAGTGCACAAAATTTATGCATGGGGAGTGTGTCCCTCAGCCTGGCCTGCACCCTCTCCAATCTGGGATCCCTCTAGCAATCCAGAACCACTGGCTCCTAAACTGCTCTCCTGCCTGCCTGATGGTCCTAACTGCTCTCCTCTCCTGGCCTGATCCCCTAACTGCTATCCTCTGCCAGTCTGATCCCCCTAACTGCCTATCTGTTCTCCCTCCTAGCCTAAACCCCCTAACTGCCCATCTGCTCTCCCTTCCTTTCTGTGCCTTCAGATTCTGGCACAGGAGTGCTGAGAGCTCCCTGCCGAGGCCCTGCCCCCATCCTGATGCCCCCCTCTGGGCCAGGCAGCACGGTGGGCCTGTGCATGACTCTGCTGGGGGGGCTGCCACTGCCCTTCCTGACACTCCTGGCAGCATCCTTGTGTCCTGATAGCGCAAGTCCCCGCCCCCATTCCCACACACTAGCTCCTATGCATGTGCAACCTGTTGAATGGTCATGACTGGGACACTGTTAGGACCAATTAGCATATTAGATATATATATTAGGGGCCTGGTACACAAAAATTTGTGTACTCAGGAGGTCCCTCAGCCTGACTTGTGCCCTCTCACAGTCTGGGACCCCTCTGGGGATGTCCACCTGCTGGTGTGCCTGGTCAGCCTGAGTGAGGGGCTGATGGCTGTTTGCAGGCTGGCCAACCCACCCAGTGTGGACCCTCACCCCATTGGGGTGTGGCCAGCCTGGGTGACAGGCTGAGGGCCGTTTTCAGGCTGCCCACGGTCCCTTCAGGTTTTGGGCCCCTACTGGGGTACCTGGCCAGCCTGAGTGAGGGCCTAATGGCTGTTTGCAGGCTGGTCAAGCCCCCCAGTGGGATGTGGCCAGCCTGGGTGACAGAGTGAGGGCTGTTTTTAGGCTTTCAGGCTGCCCACAGCTTCCATTGACCCAACGTTCCAGCAAGGCTGGCTGGAATCAGGTTCAGGGGTTTATTTATCTTCTATAATTGATACACTGTTCCTTTAAGCGGAGGCCTAGGCAGGTAATGAAGCCTTCTGTTGGCTTCAGCTCTGTGGCTCCTATAATTGAGACAATGTTGCAAATATGTTGTTGCCTGGAGCCGAGAGAAGCCCAGGCGTCTGGCAAACAGTTTTACTCCTGCTGCAACAGAAGCTCCCTGTTTATTCAGCTCCATGACTGCCGGCCTCCATTTTGGCTGCGTTAATTTGCTGGTGGACGTGGCTTAGGCGTCCCGAAGAAATGGTCAATTTCAATATTATGTTTTTATTAGATTAGATATACATAGATTTTTTTGGTCTGCCACAGAATTTTAGTAATTAGTTTATGTGTGCCATGAGATGAAAAATGTTGAAAATTGCTCCACTAGGTGATTTTGGACTTCAAAAACAGAAAGGCAATTCACATGGAGAAGGAAGAGCAGAATAAACATTTGCTGGGCATCTTCAACAATGAGACACAGTGGAGACGGATCACAGGGCCTCCCTGGGTTCCATGTTAAACTGCTTCTCTGTGGTGACAGCTCCCCTCCTGGAGCAGCTCCTCTAGAGGCATTTTTTTATGCAGTTGGGGGGAAGGTCAAAGTTTTCTGATGAGTCTTTTGTTTCTTGAAAACAACATGTTTAAAACAATCAAGATGTTGAAAAGGCATATTTGGGGGTGGCAAATTCTGCGCTGCCTCAGTCCCCACATCAAAACTTCAAATAAGAAGTTCCAGCGTCCAAAAGGGAAGTGAGTAGATTGCTCCACACTTTACTGAACCAGTGACTCAGTTCTGAGAATAGGTCGGTTGCATTAAACAGCTGTGTCTCTTCTCAGGAGGGGTGATGCAGGTGGGCTCCCCACACAGGCCTACCCTGAGTAAGCAAGCACTTAGCTATTTAAAAAGAGGCATTTCTTATTATGGAAACAAACACAGTGGAGCAAGTTATAAGCTGTGTCGGAGCCATGAGAGCTCCAGTGGGAAAGAAGTCTGGATGGCAGGCTTGAATGGTATTGTGAAGTTTCCCATGTTTCTGATGATGTCATCAAGTATCAGGCAAACTTTTTAGTAGGCTATACAGGAGCAGGGCTGGATTGTCTAAGCATGGACACTGCAGCAATTTCTCTGAAGTTTATATCAAGGTGAGCTATAGTTTGCATGGCTTTGGGAAATACGCAGTTTTAGTTTTCAATTATTCCAAGTCAAAAGTGAGAGAAAATTAGAAATGATAGTTTAGAAACTTAGAAACAAATACTTGAGAAAATTCGAAGAATGCAGAATCCAGTCCAGTATACAGCTGATAACAAAAACTTCAAGGAAGTAAATAAAACTAGAGTTTAATAACCATAATTGTATGTTATAGTTTCTATTTGAAACATAATTTTTCAATCTAAAATCCTCCCTATTTGTACCAAAGATAAACAGATGAAGACTAATTTATTTACAAAATTAGACCAGTTTTAATTAAACTGTCCTGGCGTTTGTATAAATACAACAAGAATAGCACTTGATGTTAAGTATGTCAGCCATCAAACTCACCTACAGCACCTTGAGATTTTGGTGAATTCCTCTCTTCTCAAGGTTCCCCAAATATCCTGAGGTTTCTGGACCTGGCAGGAAGTAACTTCTGGAAATCCTGTAAGAAAGGTACTAGGCTGATTACCAGGGTTTTTTTGTTTTTGTTTTTAATTGCCTTTCATGAGTCTGTTCTGGTTCCTTAAGGCTGTCTGGTCACATCGGGTCTATGCATTCTCAGACATGACATTCCAGCCCAAACCTTGGGGATATGAACCGTTTCCAATTGTGTCCTGCTACAAAGAGAGCTTGTTTTTCTTAAACTTATGCAAATAACTATAATGCCATTAAATAAGGATACTCACTAAGAGTTTCCAGATTCTTCAGTGATCAGGTAGGGGAAAGGAGTTAAATGTTTTAATTCATTAAAAGGTATAATTTATCAAATTGTTCTAAATCATAGATAGCTTAAGAGAAAAAGTTTCCTTAAATCCACCAGAGATTTTAAAAATCAGTAATCTAATCTAATAAGAGTAATATGCAAATTAACCCTCACTCTGTTACAGCCAGGCCACGCCCACCAGCCAAGCCATGCCAACCAGCCAAGCCATGCCTACCAGCCAATCAGAGTGGCTGCATGCAAATTAACCGGCAGCCATGGAGCTAGAGCAAACAGGAGGCTTCTGTTGCACCAGTGATGGAGGAAACTGCCTGACTAGGCTGGTTATGGCCTACACTCAAGGCAATAAAGTTTTAATTATAGAAGCCATGGAGCTGAAGCAAACAGGAGGCTTCCTTGCCTGCCTAGGCCTCTGCTCAAGGCAAAAAACTTTCAATTATAGAAGATAAATAAACCCCAGAAACCTGATTCCAGCCAGCCTTGCTGGGATATTGGGTCAATGGGAGTTGTGGCCAGCCTGCAAATAGCCATCAGCCCCTCAACCAAGCTGGCCACACCCTCATGAGGTGAGGGTTCCTGTTTGGGGGCTTGGCCAGCCTGCAAACAGCCTCTCACCCAGGCTGGCCTGACACCCCAGCAGAGACCCCTACCCTGAAGGGGCTGTGGCCAGCCTGCAAACAGCCATCAGCCCCTCACCCAGGCTGGCCAGGAACCCCAGCAGGACCCCAACCTGAAGGGGCTGTGGCCAGCCTGCAAACAGCCATCAGCCCCTTAACCAGGCTGGCCAGGCACCCCAGCAGGAAACACACCCTGATCTGAGACACCCTTCAGGGGAAGCCAGCTGCCCCCTGCCCATGTACCAGGCCTCTATCCTATATAATATAATCTAATAAAAGAGTAATATGCAAATTGACCTAAGCTACACTCACCAGCCAAGCCACACCCACCAGCCAATCAGAGCAACTATATGCAAATTAATTCAGCCAAGATAGCGGCCAGCAGCCACAGAGCTAGAGAAAACAGGAGGCTTCTGATGCACCAGTGATGGAGGAAACTGCCTGCCTAGGCCGGCTTTGGCCTCCACTCAAGGCAGTAAAGTTTCAATTATAGAAGTGTCCAAAGTTGAACATCTAATGAAAAAGATCACAGATTATTATGAAACAATACTTATCCACTTACCAGGGGTAGGGAATTTTGGCCTTTTTTTCTGCAAGGGCCAAAATTATCCATTTAAAAATTAGCCAGCTATAATTTAGTCAAACACTTAATTGACTCACCCTTAATGCCTTGGCAGGGCCAGACCAAATGATTTTGAGGGCCTTATATGGCCTGTGGGCCAGTTGTTCCCCAATCCTGATATAAACAAAGTAACAAAAAAAAATTCAAATGCAAATACACAAGGTTACATTGTTGTTAACAAAACTTTAGCTTTTACTATTGAGAATATTCAGTTTTTTAAGTAACCAAGGACCTGATTAAGATGACATAAACCATAGAAAATTATTTTAATAAAACACAGATACTTGCTTTCTAGGCAGAAAACTTTTCACAATATGTTATCAGGACCAGATCAATAGTCCAGAAAAACTTTGTTTTTGATTTTTTGTTTGTTTTTTTAAAGTGGGGGAACCATTTAGATTCATGTGCTTAACTAAATTTGTTTAAATCACAAACCATCTACAATTTTCTTTATGGAATTTAGTTAGTTTCTTATTCAGAAATAACCAGCTTATTTTAGGACAAATCACTTCTAAATTCCCCCGCCCCCCCAAATGTATCTCTATAACTTATGTATTCCATTACTAAACACATTATTTTTCTTTCATTTCAGTTGGAGCTCTTGACACTTAGCAATCTTAATTTCCAACAACAACTAAAAGTGAGCAATGATGACTCAGCCAGTATTCTATAGATTGGAAAATGCATGAATATATTTCATGATCCTTACACACATAGGCTTTTATTAACAGGCAGATGTTATGTCATAATTTTTAGAAATATGTGCTTCCTCAATGAAAGTGCAAGATATTTTTACTAACAGATCCAAATTTATCTTTTAATGTCTTTCTACTTAACAATTAATGTTTACCAAATAATCTTATTTGATAATGAGCTAAATTAGTGATTTTTAACCTCTTTCATCTCATGGCTCACATGAACTACTTACTAAAATTCTGTGGCACACCAAAAAATATATTATATTTTTTGCTGACTTAACAAAAAAATAGGTATAATTTTGATCCAGTCACATCAGACAGCTACTAGTCATTTTTTTACTTGACAATCTAAGGGAAAAGAGGTCAATATCCCTGACTAAATAGTCAAGCATTATATGTTTTAAAAATTCTTGTGACATACGGGTTATAAATTGCTGACCTAGATAGTCAATAAATTCTATCATTTAACTTAGTAAAATGCTATGTTTTCAAGTTACCAAAATATTTTGGGAACTATTTTGAAGTACATATACTATGACATATAATTATTGCTAAAATGTTTTTACTTCAAAAATCTTTTTATCTTATTTACACTGTTTAGTTTATTAATCCTTAACAATTTTTGTTTAGATTACTCATGAAAACTCCATGAGACATTAAAATCATTTATCATTTTAAGCTTTTTCCTGTTGACACATTTTGTAAGAGATAATATGAACTTATTTTTGTAAATCTAGGTAAGATAAAAGTATAATATTTAAGTCTAACTCTAATGACATGCCTATTTTAATTAATGCAACAAATTATAAATTAAAATCTGAATATTTTTTCCAATTCACAGGAACCTGAAGAGCATTTTGGGTTAGTTTCTATTATATATTTAATATTTTTTATATAACTGTTTATCTGTTTAAGTGATTAAATAGTGCTATCTTACAAATTAGCAATATCATCCACAGGTAGGAAAATAGCACATCATACATCAAACATGCAGAGAAGCAAACAGAGACCACAAGCACAAATAGTTACTAATATTTTTAGAGAAGACACTTAGATTTTTATTTGCCTTTGAAAACAATTTGTAAGGAGGCTGGATGGGGTAGATTTAAACTAGGAAGACACTTCAGCCACTTGTGCTATTAAAAATCTCCTCATCCCCCCCCCCCCTTTCAGGCAGTGTTTTATCGCCATTATTCACAGGAGAGTCTGGGGAGCTGCTGAGGAGGCTCTAAAGATTTCCTATCAGACTTAGAAAAATCAGCTTAAAATTTTGCCAAAATTCTGACCACAGAGTTATCAAATACTTTTAAAATATTCTGTTAAATATTGCATTGTAATCTCTGCCATCCCGCCTTTTAAATTTATCCAAACTGGGGTAAATAGACAGGAGTTGTTGTGATTTGGGGGGATAAGTAGGAGTTCCCTTTGGCCTATCCAGCCTCTGGTAGTGCTGTTTTAAAATCTTTATTTTGATATTTATGTTCATTTTATTTATCCAATTTTTTGAATAACTACCTAAATATTTCTCTCCTACAGGGATTAGTTCTGTAACTACCCTTTTTATATTTCTTTTTTGTTCCATATCTATTAATATTTGCTTTATACACCTTACTTTTTTCTTCTTAAATGACAAGCAATTATATTCCCAAAGTCCTGACTTATTTATTGATTTGTTTCTTTACAATATCTGCAGATATCTGAAGGCCAATTGAAAGGGGTCTGAGCAGACTTTGATTTTAGTTCTAATTTCTGTCCTTTCATCTTGTTGAAGGAGTCTTAATGGCTATTCATTATACCAAATGAGGGCTCTTTGAACAGTTTTCAAGTTAGAAGTTTTTCTAATTTAAAGAATCCATCATTTGGCCACTGACAGTGAGTAGGACTTTAAAAGAAATTCAGCCCAGCCGACATGGCTCAATGGGTTAAGCATCTGCCTATGAACCAGGAGATCAAGGTTCAATTCCAGGTCAGGGCACATGCGGGGGTTCTGGGCTTGATCCCCCGCGTGAGGTGTGCAGGAGTCAGCCGTTCCACAATTCTCTCTCATCATTGATGTCTCTCTCTCCCCCCTCTCCCTTCCTCCCTGAAATCAATAAAAAAAATATTTAAAAAAATGAAATTCAAAAGAATAGGGTTTTTATGAGTTAACCAAGGAAGCAAGAGTGCAGATGATGCAGTGCCACCAATCTATAAAAATTCTCGCCCATGTTCGCTTAAGAAAGATGAAGTGTTCTGTCTTTCAACAGCTGTTCCGAAACCTGAGGTATCACGTTTCCTCCTTTGAACAGAATAACGTTTTATATTTCCCGAGCTTGGACCCACAGCCTATTCAGCTGCCCGCACCAGGGGCATATGCAGCCTCCAGCTGGCCGAAAGAGGGAGAGGAAATGATGCGCATAAGACAGAACTCAAAATCTTTACCAGGGTCACCCTTGCCCAGTAGTCTAGTTTCACCAGTATTTTCTCCGGCTAATCTAAATTTGGAAAGATACAAAAGTTTCATTGCCCCCCCCTTTCCCAGCCCCTCCTCCCCACTGTACCCACAGAGATCCCAGGAGACTAAAAAAGGCGAGGGAAAGCTTCCCTGTTGGCCAGTTCCATTGTCAGACACTCAGGTCCTTTCAGCTTGCAGTCCCCTTAGGAAAAGGGGTTTTTCAGCTGGGAAGTTCTCCTCACTGGCTCACCAAAGCTGTGGGGGAGGAAAAACAAATTTCTTCCCACCTTTCTGAGTTCTCCTGGCTGCTCAAGTTAACCTGAGATACATCAACAGGAGAAAATGACCAAGTTTATTATGTATTTACAAAAGCATTTCCCTAAGAATACAGGGTCCAAGGGCAGATGAGGTTGATAGGCTTCTATGCCTCCCTGAGCTAAGGTGAAGGAGAGGGGGATTGGTTTGGGACTTCCAAGGGCAGAAAGGCCATTCACACAGAGATGGAAAAGCCGGCCATCTGTAACAATGGGCGCAAAGAGATCTGTGATCAGAGGGGCTTTGCTGCGTTCCTCTCTGTCTATTACACACAAGTTCATATTAGACTATAGTTATCTAATGATACCTCCCTTCCTGGAACAGGTCTTTTATCTAAATTCTTTTAGGCAGCAAGGGGAAAGTTTCTAAGACTTTTCTGAGTATTTAGTTTCTTGAAAATAATATCTAGAAAAGGCATACTTGGAGCTGGCATACTCTTTCCTCTACAGATAGAAAGCAAATAAGTGCTTCTGCTTAGAAGTGGCACATCTCGCTTCAGCTCCCACTCCTTGGCCAGATGTCCTAAGACTCAACCCAATTGCAAGGGCCCAGGCACAGCAATGCGGCCATGTGTCCGGAGGGCAGACAGCGAGAGGCATTTGATGAACAGCATTTGTGACAACCATAAAATGCCTTCGTGGTTAGAAAATGATATTTTCTTTATTGCAGTGGTATTCCGCTGTGTAAATATGCAACAGCTTTTTTTAAAAATCTATTCATCTACTGATTGGAACTTGGGCTGCTTCAAATCTTGGCTTTTATAAATAACACTACAATGAACATAGGGGTGAATATATCCTTTAAATTGGAGTTTTAGATTTCTTAGTATATATTCTCAGAAGAGGAACCCTGGGTCATAAGCCAGTTCCATTTCTTTATTTTTTTGAGGTAACTTTATACTGCTTTCCACAGTGGCTGCACCAGTCTGCATTCCCACCAACAATGCACACGGTTTCTCTTTTCTCCACATCTTCACCAACACTTGTTTGTTGATTTATTGATAATAGCCATTCTGACAGGTGTGAGATGATATCTCATTATGGTTTTCGTTTGCATTTCTCTGATGATTCATGGTTTTGAGGATCTTTTCATATGTATATTGGCCATTTGTATGTCCGCTTTGAAGAAATTTTTTTTTTTAAGTCCTTTGCCCACTTCTTAATTAGATTCTTTGGGGTTTTTTTGGTGTTGGGTTTTATAAGTTCATTATAAATTTCGGATATTAAGATCTTATAAGATGTATTGGTGAATATGTTCTCCCATTCAGTGGTTTGCGTTTTAACTTTGTTGATGATTTCCTTTGCTGTGCAAACACTTTTTAATTTGATGTAGTCACATTTGTTTATTTTTGTTTGCTTATTGCTCTTGCTCAAGGAGACATATCAGAAAAAAAATATTGCTACAAGAAATGTCTGCTATTTTACTGCCTATGTTTTCTTCTAGAATTTTTATAATTTTGAATCTAATATTTATGACTTTAATCCATGTTGAGTTTATTCTTATGCATGGAGTATTAGGTGGTCTAGTATTATTTTTTCCATGTGTCTGTCTAATTTTCCCCAAACCATTTCTTGAATAAATTATCTTTACCTCATTGCATATCTTTGCCTACTTTGTCAAATATTAATTAACCATAAAGATGTGGGTTTATTTCTGGGCTAGAGACCATAAAGATGTGGGTTTATTTCTGTTCCATTAATATATATGTCTGATTCCATTCCAGTACCATGCAGTTTTGATTACTGTGGCCTTGCAGCATAGTTTGATATCAGGTAGCATGATTTCTCCATATTTGTTCTTTCTCAGTATTGCTGTGGTTATTCAGGATCTTCTGTGGTCTGTATACATTTTTGGAATATTTGTTCTTGTTCTGTGAAATACCTCATTGGCATTTCCATAGAAATTTTATTGAATCTATAGATTGCTTTGGGTGGAATGGACATTTTGATGATGTTAATTCTTTTTATTCATGAACATAATATAGACTTCTACATTCTGGTACCTTCTTCAGTTTCTTTCTTCAGTGTCATAATTTTCTGAGTACAGGTCTTTTATAGCCTTGGTTAAATATATTCCTATGTGTGTGT
>PVJC01002452.1:0-79218 GCA_004026665.1 Murina feae | reverse complement strand
GCTGTTCAGTCAGTGTTTGGCAGAGCTTGTATTTAAGCCTCTTATACAAGTGAGCCTCGCGCCATCTTATCTGATGGCTTTGTGTGTCTTTTGGAGAGTGCTTTCATGTATGCCCATGTCTTGTTCTAGTTTATCCTGATTGAATGAAGCCTAGTCTGTGTACAGTCTTTTTGACCCACATAATTGGCTGTGACCGTTAACAGGGTTCTTTTCGGCTTTCTCTTTCCTTGGTTCACTCCGTTAAACTTCTGGCTGCTCTATTATTTTGCTTGTATCATGGGGCTACTAGACTCATATGTCCACCAAGATCTCGTTGTTTTAGATAATACCCTTTGACAGGGAGTTCTGTACTCTCTATTCCAAATAAAGTCAGTCCCCTCAGGAACTGCTCCAAAGCTCTTTGTCCTTAACCACAATTAGAGGTAAGACTCCAAATATAGTCCCAAAAGTTAGATTTCTAATGTAATTACATTCAAACATGGTGTGGTCCATATGATGTCAGTTCTTTGAAATTTTCTGACACTTGCTTTTTGGTTTGTCATTTAATGTGTTTTAATAAATGCGACTTGTGCATTTGAAAAAAAATCATGCTACTGAAGAGTTCTTTGTGTGTCTAGTAGGTGAAATTTTTATTTATAATCAAAGAATACATGTGCTTTTAGGTTTTTTGCCCACTTATTACATTTAAACTATTATCAATTTCCACCAGATTATTTTTTACTTTTAATTTATCTTATATTCCTATTTTTCTTTTCCTTATGTTTTTAAATTTATTGAATATCAAGTTATTTCATTTTATTACTGGACTAATCTTAACATTCGTTTTTCTTTGTATATCTTTGAAATTTAATAAGTGTTTTAAGCAAAGTATAAAGTTCATGGTCCTAACATATGGTGACAGGAGAAGATTTGACTCGGGCGATGGGCACCCAGTGCAGTATACAGGTATTATAAAACAGAAGCCCACGCCTGAAGCCAGATAATCATGCTGATCATTGTCACCCCAATAAATTTAGTAAAAAAATAATAAAGTTAATATTTTTATCATTCTCCTGAATAAAACAAAGATTTAGAATTTTTGAACTCCAACATCTCTTGCAGCTTGCATGAAAATATTTTACTCTTTTAGCTCTATTTTTTTTGTTTTAACAACGGAAGTAAAATTTATTATTGCTTCTTACCATCACTTTTTAAAAATTTTATCTGTTAATCATACATTTACAATTGTTTTGTTTTTGTCTCGACATTCCTCTCTGCATCTTAGAACTTTCTGATGAAATAATCTTTCTTCTACTTGAAGTATATCTTTTAGAGATTTCTTTGTGAGAATATACTGGTAGTAAAATATCTCCATTTTTGTTCATCTGAAAATGTTTGAATTTCTTCTCTGTTCTTAATCATAGTGTTCCTGTTTAACAGACATTTTCTTGCTGTTATGTTCAAATTGTTCTGTTTACTTTGTATTTATTTTTACTTGTAAGATTTTGTCATTTACTTTGTTGTGAAATTTATTAAGATGTGCCTGATTATGGCTCTCTTTTGTTTATCTTGACTAGGATTTTTGTGATTCCCGAATGTTAGAATTTTTGTTCATGATCAATAATGAAAAATTCTTATTCATTATGTAATTGCATATTGGATTCCCTTATAATTTCTCTTCTGGAATTCTAATTATGTTATACCGTCACAAAACTCCCTTAATTTCTCTTAAGGTTTTTCATATATTTTCTGTCTTTGCCTCTGCTATTTTGTTTGTAATTTTTTTCAGATTTCACTATTTCTCTCATGTAAGTTGCTATATAAGTCTCCCATTTTGTTTTAATTTCACTTATTGTATTATTCATTTCTAAAAAGGGAATAATATTCTTCAAACATGCCTCATAATTTTTTATCTCTCCCTCACCATTCATATTTTAAATCCTTTTTTATTTTTTAATACTATTAAGCATACTCATATCCTATATCTGAAGACAGTGGATATGTTCTCTTGCTCACACTCTGCAGTTTTGTTTCCTCATTGTTTACTTGTTATTTCTCTAATTATGAATTCATGTTTCTTAAACTTTATTTGTGGGTTATCTTTGAAGCCTGGGCTAAGCTGTGGTCTTTCAGAAAGGATTTCTGTTCATTTCTACCAGGAGTCTGTAACCATTAGCAACTTGTCTGCTTTAAATTGAATTTTTGCCTTGCAGTATTTTGTACTAGGCTGGTAGTATAAATATGGGTCAAATCTGGGTGAATTATGGGTTATGAATTTCAAGAGAGATTTCCCCCCATAAATCCAGAACTAAGACAAGACACAAATTTGCTTACCAAATTGCCTATCTGCCTTTGCAAGGTTGGTTTTCAAAAAAATGTTTTCATTAAGTGAGTAGCTTTTGGTGGTCTTGAACTTATTCAGGATCTCTCACTCAAATTGTATCAAAATATTTGTCTTCTATTTCCTATACCCAGGTCATTAAGACCAAGCTATAGGTTTCTAGGATCCATAGAAGCCCCCAAAGCAGCCTCTGAGTTCAGCGCTTGCTTACCTTTCTCTATCAGCCCTATGGAATTTCCCTTGCTTTCCTGTAAGCCCAACCATACAGTAAAATAGTCTTTAAAAATACTTTATTCTGTTTTTAGGTATTTTATGATAGGAAGATTTTAGGATAGTTGTCTCATTATATGATGGAAATATATATTTGTTAAGCAAAATCCTAACATCACACTAAAGTGTATTCATGAATTATCAAATGTGAAGGCTATTTACACGATTAAGGTACCAAAATAAAATCTATGTTTTTATCTATGCAACATATATCTGATTGAAGACAACTAAGTAAAACTATTCTTTCATTGACACAATTAACAAAATGAAGTTTTTGTTTTAGTAGTTTTTGTTAGATAATATATGTTACTTGAAAACCACAGCTAAAAGATATACAGTATTTTCAAGATATGTGTATATTTTAACTGATTACGAAGGTGGTGAATTTAGATGCTAATAAATTTGAGAGTCATTCTCAGTTGAGATTGAAAAAAGTGAATAGAACTAGTATTATTTCTTGGCACTTAAATATTTTTGTGTGCTCCTGTAAGAATCAATTGTATAATAATATATCTGAATACTGATAGTTACTGATGCTCTGGTAGTCACTGCTGATAGGAAAGAAGGGTAAAAAAATTAATGAGATACGCCCCCATACTTTGGATATATACAATCTACTAGAAGAGATACATGAAAAGGAGGTAATATGACACGTTATGATACACACCATCACTGAGACACTTAAGAAGTCTAAGAAGAGATGATATATTTCACTTGGGGAAACCTGAGGACGGTTCCTAAAATATGATGATATTTGAGCCAGTGCTTAAAAGATGAGCAGTGCTTTACCAGGGGGGAAAGGAGAAGGAAGTACACTTCAGGCAAAGAGAATAGCATGTGCAAAGACAGGAGAGATATCAAAACATTGTGTAATGTGATTCTGTGGAGGAGAGAGGCCATGACAGATGATAGTAGTGCGATATGTGAAGGGCATCACCCAGAGTATTTTTTTACTCCATATAAGATAAAATTGATCTTTCAGTAATGGGGTGCTGTCTGGTTTTGAAGGTTTCTGATATGCATTTCTGTATGTCAACTGGCAGAATTCCAGAGGACAGAGAGATTCTGAATAGGAGAGGAGAGGTTAGGAGAGGAGGGGAGGCTGGCGAGATGCTGCCAACAAAAGGATCTCTAGGAGTGAAGTCACGACAAATGTTTGGATGCATCAAATCATTAATTCTTTTCTCTGTAAAAAGAATAAAACATTTTTGATGTTATAAGGTAAGAGAATGATGTGCTTCTTTCTTTTGTGGTTAAAACCAGTACTCTAGGGAATACAAAACTTAAACCCAACTTCTTCATGTTTTGTGGCAAATGTTAATGATCAAGAAATAAGTAATATTTGATTTCAGACAATTTCACAAATGACTAATTATTTCTTTGCTTTAATCTCTTTGGTTACATATCAGATGTTACCTTTTAGAAATCTGTAATATCACAAAGAAGAAAAAATGGCTATTTTTTCAATTATTTTAAACATCCTTCAACCTTGTAGTATAAAATCTTTGAGATCAAGAAGACTTAATGGGATTAAAGTCAAGGCCAAATGTGTTTCTATTTAAAGTTATCTGAGTAATGTTTTAAAAGGTATATTGACTCATCTGACTATTTTACAAGATGGTTATTTAGATACAATTCATATCAATTAATAGATTGCTTGGTTAGTCTATAATAATAAAAGCATAATATGCTAATTAGATTGGACGTCCTTATGGATGACCTTCCAGATGAAGCCGGGGCTGCAAGGGACCCAAGCCAGGTCTCTGGTGCCAGAGGGAAGCCAGTACCGGCAGCCAGGGGAAGGCAGGCCTACTCTTGCATGAATTTTGTGCATTGGGCCTCTAGTAATTACATAATAAGATACATAAAAAGGCTAAGGATTTTGCAAAGTAATCCTTCTCTGTGGTGTTGTCAAGATATGAAAATTTAATTTGAGCAGAAAGAAGTCAATGAATTTCAATTAAGTCACCTTATATTATTTATGTTGGGGTTAGGGTTAAATTTGAAATGCATATTTTTATCCAATTCGTCTTTGAAACACATGCATTATAACTGGAGTTTACTACTGATAATAAATATTTGGTTTTGATATGACATCAATCCAAGGAACCCTGAAAAAAGTTAATATAAATCCTCAATCACTGTATTATTAATATTTTATCTGTAAATAAGAGTTCATAAAATCCATTTAAATAATGAAGTATATAAGATTTATTAACTACTAAGCAATTTGGAGATGGTAACAGTTACACTGAGAGGAGTTGAGATTAAAATGATTACAGCCAAAGGAATTAATTTAGAGTTAATGATCATTGTAGAGAACTACTGTTATTGTTAGGATACCTACAAACGGGAACATGTGGGTTTGATCCTTTGCACACACAAAAGTTCACAAAAGTGCTTTATTCTGTAGTACTGCTTGGTGGATCATGCATTAGGTTGTTATGTAATTCATGTGAACTTTTATGCATACAGATGTCAGATCAAGTATAGTTTTTACTAATGATATATATTTTAAACTTCGAACAATAAAAGAAAACAGAGGCCAAGAGATTAAATACAATAAAAAATGAAATATTTATTCTTTTGGCTCAATAATGACGTAGCTCACCATTCTCTTTTAGTAATAGCAATTCCCTGCATGCAGTTCATCAATACACTACAAGTAAATAGTTTTGTAAAATGAATTAACATTGAATTTTTGGTTTGTGCAAAACATTATATCATTTTGAATCATTGCACAACTTTGCCACTTTGTTCATGGCTGGAAAGGACACAGCCCAAGTTATATCTCTAATAGCTTTAGTGTAGCAGGAATTAAAAAAATAAGACTAGTCTGCATAAGCAAATACTACAAAAGTTGAGTTAAAAAAAAAACCTTCCGTGAATAAAGGGTTATATTGAGGCGACCAGAATTGGTAAAAATGATCTGGGTTTGAGTTTTTGACCAATGTATCTACTATTGGTATGGTAGAAAATATAACAAAGAAATTCACAAAACCCAGTGTCTAACTTTTATTTTAGGAGATTATCTTTTGAAAAGTCTTATGAATTCAAAAGTTTGGAGTTGTGATTAAAAATAAGAAGCAAAAGCAGAAAGCAAAATAAGTTGCCATGTCATAAACCTGAAAATAATTTTCTTATGTACAAATGCGACAAATAAAATTGATCATATTTTTACATTATATTTAAACAAGTATTGGACATATTTATAGCAAAATATGAAGTATACAGGTTTTGACAACAGGCAGTATGCAGTGTGATCTAGAGAGGCACCACATAACACTCAAGTTAAATTAAAAATGCAAAAATAAAAGTGCTTTTAAATAACTGCAAGCTATTCTGCTTGACATACTAGATGGAGAGCTGGTTGAATTCACTCTACCACCAACATGTCACTTCTTCTAACCAAGACTTCTGAAGAATGGGTTGAGTAAAACAGAGCAGCATAGGCAATATTAACATGCATTAGTGATAGTCTTCAAACTATGTTTAATGAATGGTACAGGATATATCCCTGTTGGAAGCTCGCAAAAGACACATACACTGTGGTACATATTTGACTTAATAGAACTTGTTTATCAGGCTGTATATATACTTATATATATATATTTGCCCAAACATGCACCACAGGAAAAAATAACTATTTACATAATAGGTTGTTTAATAAAATGTCAGCTTTGCTAAGAGCAAACGATGGCAAAACAATACTGCAGCAGAAAGTGGAACAACTATTCTAAAGTGATACTTTAGATAGACTATACTTTTCTAGAACAGATTATTAAATTACTTTTTTTTAAAAGCATTTAACCAAAATTAAATATAGAACTCTGGAACTTGGAATAAAATTTGCACTTGCTGAAACAGAACACTTTGCATAAAAATAATCCTTTAAAATTAGAGGAGACTTTACAGGCACATAACTGTTCAGATATAAACAAACGCTGACAAACACTTTCAAAATTAAAATCATCTAGAAAATGGAAGTACCTGAAATTGTTGATATTACAATTTTGTTTCTGGTTTTGAGCTAGAATTTCGTCTCTCAGACAAAACACTTGTCTGATTATTTGAGAAACTTTTGGAGTAGGAACACAGGGATCATATACTTTTTTTTTTCTTAACTTAAACCTCATTTACAAAAATAGTGACATAGTATTATGAATAAACTATGAATTAGGGACCAGGGAATCCACTAGAACAGATTTTGTAAAAATATGGCAGTATGGAAGTTAAAAATAGAGTGGATGCTAGTGCTGTACTAAAGGTGTTTGGTGTGGTTACAATGATCACTGCACAACTATCCCTACAGTCTAGGCAGCTGTTGAGTTTCTCCTCAGCAGTGTCAGCTGGTAATGAGAACAACAACCTTTTGTCAATGTTGATACCCTGACTCACAGAGTTGTAGTGACGGAGAGGCCACTGTCTTGTTATAGGCACTGACCATGAGTAATTGTTAAAATAGTCAGTTTGGCATAGGCCCCCTCTGGGAGTCCTGTTGACACATAGACTTTACCTTCATAGGCTGTAAACAATTGATCACAAAGACAATTCTTTGTTTTTACTTCTGATTTTCCCTGACCTCTTTCCCTTTGTTTTCTTTTTCTGGTTTGTCTTTCTCAAACTTTTCTTTGTCTGGCTTTGTTACACTATCATAGGAAGGAGGAGAGGTGGTGGAGGAACTTCCATCTGTTTTTTCTGGGGTGGAGTTCCCATTTAATTTGTCAATAATCATGTCTTCTTTTATAGGTAAGTCAACCCTCCCTTTGATTGCCTCTTTATTATATTTACTTGATACCTTTTTTAACCTTTGCTTTAAAAGATAACATCTGAAATTACGCTGAATAATAGCAGCAGACACCTCCTCTTGTTTGCGTTTCAAAGTGGTGGTGATGGGTTCATAGGAGACTTTGGATGGGTTCGATGCCATGAACCGATCTTCCATCTGTATTCGAAGGGCATCCATCTCTCCACTCTCACCCAAAACACGCTTTGTAAAGGCAAATAAAATGTCGAGACAGTGGATCCGGTCCCCACTGACCATGGGCAGGTCCATGGCAATGAGCTGAACTTTGTTTGGTTTTGCTACCAGAAGAGGAGGATCCAGGGCAGCTGCAAAATCAGAGAGCTTAGAGAACTCTATGAATTGGGTAGCATCGGGGTCAAACTTCTCCCAAACCTCGTAGAACATCTCAAAGTCATCCTCACTCAGGGGCTCTGCACTTTCTTCAGTAGCAACACTGAAGTTCTCCAGGATGACAGCGATGTACATGTTCACCACAACCAGAAATGATATGATGATGTAACTGACAAAAAAGAAAATCCCAACAGATGGGTTCCCACAGTCTCCCTTAACTGAGCTTCCAGGGTGAATTGTGTCAGGGTCACAGTCAGGTGGAGCACTGTTGAGAATAGGTGCTAACAAACCATCCCAGCCAGCAGAGGTGGTAATCTGGAACAGGCAGATCATGCTGTTGCCAAAAGTTTCAAAGTTGAACATGTCATCAATTCCAGCTTCCTTTTTAACATAGGCAAAGTTGGACATTCCAAAGATGGCGTAGATAAACATGACCAGGAAGAGCAGGAGGCCGATGTTAAACAAGGCAGGGAGGGACATCATCAGAGCAAAGAGCAGCGTGCGGATGCCCTTTGCCCCTTTGATCAGACGTAGGATTCGTCCAATCCTGGCCAGACGGATCACTCGGAACAGGGTAGGGGACACAAAATATTTTTCTATCATCTCAGCCAGAAACATGCCTATGGAGAAAATACAGAAAACCACTAACAGTGAATATCTTATGCTTACATGAATACTTTATCTTTGCAAGTTCTATGAATATAAATTCATTATGAATATAAACCTTTGCTAAATATTTAGATCCACTTTCTAATTTAGCAATTAAATGTTACAGTTTTATATAATTATTATGCAATGTCATCTTATCTAATAAAGAGGGAATATGCAAATCGACCATCATGCCAGAATGGTCAAAATAGCTGCACTCACAGTGGAGGAAGGGATTCCATAACACAAGATGGCTGTGCCCACAACAGAGGCCAAGTCCTCGTAAGGAGCCTTGACGAGTAATCAGCAGAGACCAGAGGCTTTGTGGCATTGGGCCGGGGCAGGGGACCTGAGGCTGTGTCCCCTGCCCAGTGGGACTTGACAGGGGACCTCAGGCCAGGCCCGTCTGCCCCGGCATGAGGCCGTGGGACCTAAGGGTGTGCCCCCTACTCCGGCGCTGGGCTGGAGGACCTCAGGCCACCCCCCGACCCAGCGCCAGGCTGGGGACCTCAAGCTGTGCCTCCTACCTGGCAGAGCTTGATGCGGGGCTTCAGGCCATGCCCCCTGGCCTGGCCCAGGGGACCTCAAGGTGCACCACCCAAGCCTGGGCCAGGGGAATTCAGGCCACGTTCCCCCACCTGATGGGGCTTGATGGGGGTGGGGCTGGCCAGATCTGGATCTAGCCCAATGGGGGTGGGGCCAACCAGGTCTGGGTCTCACACAATTTTGAGGTGCACGTGGATGGGTGGGGACATGACTCTGGTTCCTGTGGTTTGCCCCAGACTCAAGAGGAAGATTTTCATATACATTTTACTAATTTTCTTTCATCTCTGATACTTCTATTATAGAGAAAGGGCAAACAGCAATATTAAAATTGAATTTCATGCACCAGGTCACTAGTAAACCTATATGGATTTTTGCAAAATCCAACGAAGTAAATAATCTCATAGTGATATAGCAATTTAAGTTTATACACACCATTTTCTATGAACAGGTATCTTCCTATATGAAATGTGCTCATAACAAAGATTTTTTTCTGAAATTTACAAATACATTATTTTTTATTTTTTAATATCAACATTTTTCAGTTAGAGGGAAATGAACACAACTGTTAAACCTCAGATCTACACACATTATAATTCTCAGATCTTATTTCCATGTTACACAGCCGTCAGGCCTTGAGGGATCTTCCTGCAATAGACCTTTCTGTAATGAAAGCATCCTTACCTACAATGGAGAGAATCACCACCACAAAGTCAAAAATGTTCCAGCCTATGGTGAAGTAGTAGTATCTGAGAGAGATAAGCTTTAGCACAAATTCTCCAGTGAACAAGATAATGAACACAAGGTTGATCCGGGATAAAACTAGAGTCATGTATTTGCTCTGGTCATCAGTTTCCACCATCATGGTGACCATGTTGAGGCAGATTAGGATCATGATGCTGATATCGAAGACTTGTCTGGTTACAAAATCAAAGACCATTCCTTGGAATTTGTTCTAGAAAAAGAGAGAGGATTGAGGAAGTTAATATGGACATTTCATAAATAATGATCTTATAAAATTACAAAGTTCCACCAGTGGCCATGAGATGTACATCCTTCTCACATAACCCCAGACAATTATGTATGCTATATTTCTCTTCTGCTTAAAAAAAGAGAAAGAAGTGAAAAAAAAGTTATTTGTGCACAGCCAGTGTGGCTCAGTGGTTGAGCATTGACCCATGAACCAGGAGGTCATAGTTAATGCTTGGTCAGGGCACCTGCCCAGGTTGTGAGCTCCATCCCCAGTGTGGGACATGCAGGAGGCAGCTGATCAATGATTCTCTATCATCATTGATGTTTTGTCTCTCTCTCTCTCCCTTCTTCTCTGAAATCAATCAAATATATTAAAACAAAGAAAAGAAAGATTCATTTGACAAGAGCAAAACATAATTGATTTATTTAGGTTTTGTGGAAAGATAAAGCTGAATAAGGCATAAATTATTGGCAGTTGACTGATAAGATGTATGGGCTTTGCTTGATTTTAATAACTATGATTAGTTTTACAAAAAAATAATGGCAACTTGTAATAAATATTTACAAAGGAGGTTAATGTAGATAGACTTGTATAATACTCTAATTCAGGGGTCCTCAAACTTTTTAAACAGGGGGTCAGTTCACTGTCCCTCAGACCATTGGAGGGTCGGACTATAGTTTAAAAAAAAAAACTATGAACAAATTCCTATGCACATAGCACATATCTTATTTTAAGTAGGACAGGCAGCAGCGGGCCAATGTTTGAGGATGCCTACATTCATTTATTAGTACTTTAGGACTGATAGTATACTTTTTCTCTCTCTCCCACAAAATATGTCAGTCATTTTCTATTTAATTCTACCTCTTCTAGCTGAAATATTTAAATAACCTTCAGTAAAGCAGGTCATGCCCTTTTGTGTACTTTCTCCTCCCATCTCCTACCCAGCTCTAACTACTCTTAAACATACGGTGAAGTGAAGCCATTTATAGGATTCAGGAGACCCTGACTCGTCCCAGTTCTGGCAATTACAGGCTTTATGACTTGGGGTGTGATGTTTACCTTCTTTGGGCCTCAGTTTCCTTATTACTTACACATCTGAGAGGATAGATGAGTTAGAGTACAGTTCTGTGAGTATAATACCTCGTATTCATCCCTTCCTATTATTAGGCAGCTCTACAGAGTATGCATTCCAAATATGTCTTTTGTTGTGTGTATTTCATGAAACTATTTTGATGACATCCTTTTCCTTTCTAAAAAGGTTAAGAATATTTTTAGTCATAAGAATAAAGAGAACAAACAGCATAGAGGGAGACCATGGGTATGGGATGGAAAATCTGAAAAACTCCATCTACTTAAAAAGCCAAGAGAGTTCCCTTAACAAGATCGGAGGAGCAGGATCCCAGTGCACTGCTGGCAGCCGGGGGAGCACTGAGCCTGCCTGGGAAGCAGTTACCTGGAACCCTTTAGTTGGAAGCTTCCAACTGACAGACTGTAAAGAACATTTTCCTTTTTTTAAGAACTTAGTAATTCTTATTGAGCGTCTTATCGAGTGTGGCAGTTGTGAATTGTGTTACACAACATGGACTTCACAATCAGGTCGTATTAAGTATTGGTGATATCACACAATATGATCTGATCCAGAGACTGCCCAGTTTCATCCTATGGAAATTAGGCTTTGGGATTTTAAAGAAGATGAGTTATTCTTACTGCAGGCCGAGGTATGGGTTTCTGAGGTTTCTTGGACCCAAGTTTCTTCATTGCATTGTAATATTTCTTTTGTTCCTCTGTCATAAAGATGTCCTGACCTCCAAAGTAAAGATGCAGAATAAAATTGGTTACAATCCCGGCATGTGTTACAACAGCACTTTTACAAAAATACTTCTGGGTCTCTCCTTTAATCCTCTCTCCATTTTTAAATGGATTATTATCCTGCTTCATACAGATTTTTCTGCTTTTCCCATTTATGTGAAATTCTGAATGCTTAAATATTATGCAAACCCTATAATCAAATAAAACTCTGATTAGTACAGGATCTTAATTTGATTATAATATCTTTAGAAGGTGGATCAGAGGTCTCATATATTTTCGTGAAAGAAAAAAATTAAACCACTTCACTGTTGACAGTTTTACTTCTTTATTCAACAATGTTTGAGGACCTCCTGTGTGCTACACAATGCATCTGGGATTCGACAGACTTTCATAGATAATAAGACACAGTGTCAACAAACAAGCCCCACAGGCACTGCAGTGGTAACAATAAATTCCAAGACTTGGAAATGGGCTTTGTATAGGAGAGTGCCCTTAAGCTAGACCTTAAAGGGTGGTTCAGGGTTTGCTAAGCAAAGATGCCCAGGCAGAGAACATATTCTACATAAAGTCATGAAGGTAGAAGAATATGGCTTGTTCAGAAAAGGGCAGAAAATCCATGTAGCCGTGAGTGTAGCAAATGATAGTAGGGCTGACGGTGGGTGGGCAGTGGCTGAGGACAAGGGAAGTGGATGTAGGAAATATGTTATGGAGAAAATGAGGCTGGAAAACTGGGTGGAGATCATCCCTGAAATGCTTCGTAAGCAAGGATAAAACACTGGAAGGCCGCTGGATGTTTTGAAGCAGGGGCCATATTTTTGGGTCAGAAAAGACCCTATTAGGAGATCTGCAGAGGATGCACATGGAGAGGAGCCACTGACTAGAGCTGGACTCCTCTGCAGCGGAAATGACCATATAGTGAATGGCACAGAATATAAAAATGATCTAAGTCTCTCATAACTGCGAGTGTTCATATATAATAGAGAAAAGCTCAGAATGAAGAGAGAGGTGAGAGCTGAGGTATACTTATCTTCTTTTTCTGTTGGTTGAAGTTATCTATGATGACACCAATGAACAGATTCAGAGTGAAGAATGATCCAAAGATGATAAAGATGACAAAGTATAAGTACATGTACAGATTTTCTTCATATACGGGCTGAAGTTTAACCTGAATAATATTAAAAATATAAAATATTTAAAAACACAATACTTAAATCTAATGACAATTTGATGAGTGTTGTTACTTAATATAGAGCTACTTTTGCCTTGCCCTGAAATAGTCATTTGCAAAAACAATCCTTTTTCAAATTGTTGTGATGAAGTATAAGGAAAGTTTGTCATTTTTATGAGTGTTCTTGCATCTGTTTTCCCATTGTGGCTTATCTGTACATATTATTTCAAGTAAGTAACAGTGGTAAAAACAGGGCAAACATTTTGAGCCTGTTATTAATCATATATATTTTTGCAGTATTTTCAATTTGGGTTTGGAAATGGAAATGCTGGCTCTTGGAGATACGACTTTAATAACAGAACATCAACTTCTCAGAGGAAAATTCAGCATAAACAATGTGCTCTGAGGAATTATTTTTATTCCTATTTTTAAAATTGAATTTCCTTGAAACTTACTTGCTTTTATCATGGTATTTTTGGAAGTTTTTTCCCAGACCCTGGTTGTTTATCATACTCACCAGGGAGAGGGAGAGAACTTTCATAATCTTAACAATTTCATTTGCTAGATCAATTTTACACCTTCTGATCCAAGAAGTTAGATATCTTTTTTTTCTAAGAAGTTAGTTATATTTTCATTTCAGATACATAAAATACACATACATTAACAAAAAATTATCTATATTGAAGTGTATGATCTTAAAAAGGTTATTTCTACATACACTTGTAAATGATCTGATAACATCTAATATAAAATTCTGGGCCTTTTAGTTAAATTATCACAAATGTTCACCATGAGATATCTAGTAGCTGTGAGTAGTTTTTAAGCGACACTTACATCTCGTGAATCAACAGCTGCATACATAATGTCCATCCAGCCTTTAAATGTGGCCTGTAAACAATATATATTTGAATTCTGATTAAAACCTAATCCAAGAAGATGCATTTTACCTCATGAAAACATGACAGTGTTGTTACAAATAAACTTTTGTATGATGTTATGAAGTTGAATGAAGAAATGAAACTGAAAAAGAACAAGATTTTATTTGGAGTCTAGGACTCGTTTTCTTTGTTTCTCTTGGAAGGTTTTCCTTTCCTTTTTTTTTTTTTAATCTAAATTTAACTAGATGCTTGATTCATAAAACCCCCATCTCCATCTCAAATCTTTTTCATACTTAAGGTATGCTCTGTGATTCAAACCTATGACGTGTTTAAACACAATTCAGTCGTTTTCATTATTGATTAGTTAATATACTGTCAATAAAGTCAAAATTATTAAACATTACTAATTTTTAAATTCACTCCATAAGTTTGCATTTTCACATATATTAGAACCATACTCTTTAGATGTTGGAATAATTAACTATATGGCTAATAATCTGTCCATTTAATTCATTACTCAATATACTAGTATATCTTAGTATACATAAGATTGCTCCTTTGGCAATGATTGCCTCAAAAACTTAGAAATGCTAATGGCACAGAAGTGCTCGATAATATTATAAGAAAACACAGGAAGCAGAAATATAAAACCACATTAAAACACACTAAAAGCTAAACACTGGGGAAAATACATGATAAAATAATTGCAAAACATCTTCTTTATAGTCAAGTCAAGCTTGTAGTATAGGTGTTATCACCAACTGCTTTTGTACTGTTTGATATTAATCATTCAAACAAAGAGCATCAGAGAAATGATCTTAATTGAAACATTTTGAAAATGTTTTCAGAACTCACATAGCAGCCACTTACCACTTGCAGCAATGCGAGATAGCCAGCACCAACATTGTCAAAGTTTACTTTCACGTTTTTCCACCGAGCTTGCTTGCCAAGAGCCTGACAGTCGCTAAAGTTGTTGACTTCACTAACTTCAAACATGTTACCCGTTGTTGTGTTAACACAATGGTAGAACTTGCCAGCAAACAAATTCACACCCATGATGCTAAAGATCAGCCAAAAGATGAGACAAACCAAGAGCACGTTCATGATAGATGGAATTGCTCCAATTAGAGCATTCACAACCACCTAGAAGAAGAAATGAGGATAAGGCGGCTTACGAATCCTTAAAATGGAACCCATTCCTTTCATTTACTTAATATTAAAGTGGATGTGAAAAAAAAATAACAATCTGGATGGGCAAGTTGTTTCTTCTAGTATCTTCTAGTATTTTCTAGGACAAATCTGCTGAAGGAAGACAAACATAACTAAAGAGCTAAAGGGTTTAAGGAGAACAATATATCAAAGCATGAAAAGAAATAAATGAAACCGAATGTAGTCAGACGGAGTCAGGAAATGTTTGCATGCTGGGGAAAAAGGGGAGGAAAAAAAAGATCCATGAAGTACCAACACCATAAATAGTCATCATTCAGCAATACATTTTAATCTTCAAGAGTGTTAATAGATGGTTGATTACTGGCAAATGTGATTAAACCTTTGACAAAGCAAAGTATTAGAGATGCATTAAATCTGTATCTGCAGCACAAGTTAACTTGTCATGGATGTAAAAATAGCATTAGGAATTTGCAAAGTCTTTTTTTTCTCCTATTGAGAAATTCAATTTAAAAAATATATTAAGAAGTGAGATGAAATTTATCTCTGGACATGAAAGTACTGAATCTGTACTTTATTATTATTCCAACTCTCTTAAATGTTCACTTTGTGGCAGATGTCACTTCACCAGGCTGACCTATTTTATTAAGGAGAAATCCAGTCATCTTTCCTCTAACTAAATTCAGAAGAGATTAAGATGCATTTTAAAATCTCTAAGGCTATCAACAGTATCTTTTCTTAACTAATATAATCTGGTTTATAATAGACTACTATTTAAGCATTTATCATAAGTGAAACTATTATTTTATTTAAAAACTAGAGTCCTGGTGCACAAAATTCATTGGGGAATGGGGGGGAGGGAGTCCCCTCATCTGGTCTGTGCCCTCTTGCACTCTGGGAGCCATCAGGGGATGTCAGGCCTAAGCTGTCAGTTGGACATCCTTAGTGCTGCTGCAGATGTGGGAGTGGCTCCCACCATCGCCACTGTGCTGGCCAGCCAGGAGCCCGGCTTCTGGCTGAGCAGTGCTCCCCCTTGTGGGATTGCACTGACCACCAGGGGGCATCTCCTGCATTGAGCATCTGGCCTCTCGTAGTCAGTGCACGTGATAGCAACCAGTCATTCGGCTGTTTGATCAATTTGCATATTAGTCTTTTATTATACAGGATATTATAAATATTATTTTAGAAATCAACACCAAAAAATTTTAAATTGACATCAAAGCCTGGAATCCAAAACTATAAAAATGTCATATGCTACTTGAATTTGATTTCCTTTAGAAATTAAGTCACATATATTATACTGAAATCGGGTTTTATGTTACTAAAATTTGTGTAAAATTAGCTCCACAAGTTTTCTTGTCATCAAATAAATGTATTACATATCTTACCATATTTTAGAGCTGGAATGTTAATTTTGAGATATGACTGAATTAAAAATGACAGAATATTTTTTTCAGATTAAAGCAAATATAAAAAAAAGTTTCATTTAATTGCTATGTCCCCTCACAAATGAATTATTAATATGAAGCCATACAACCAGATGAGGGCTTATGTAATGTCAGTAATGGTAAAAAATTGGTGTGAAAAGAACCTGAAATTGTGTAATTTTATTAATATTCCTCTTGTGGCTTCCATTATCAACTATCAGTGTAATAAAATTACAATGAAAAACCGAGTATTTCTTTCCTTGCAATGATCTGAAAAATCTGGGGAGTGGTTTAATTCAACCTCGAGAGTGAATCTCAAAGTAAAGGCTGAAGTGCTTTTGTATCCAAACTTCCTCCTAACATAAAAGCCCTATGGCCTAGAAGAAATTCAATATCCATGTGCTTTTGAAGGGGGATTAAACAAAGCTGGCCTCTGTGCTAAATAGTATTTTGAGGTTGTTACCAGTGGGTGTGTATACAAGTGTGCACTGTATGTTTGGATGCATAAAATATACACTAAGGAGGAGAGCAGGAGAGGAAAATACAAGTGCTATAGAAAAAGTGAACCTCATTCAGAATGCTCACTTAAAAGGGAGATCTATAAAGCAAACCCCAGGAGTTGCCTGCAATCTTTCATTATCCTAACCCCCTAGTTTGTTTTCTTTGGATATATAGATTTTGTCAGAGGCTACAATTTAGTGTTATTCCCTTACTTAACAACTATTTTTATTGCTGATGTTAATTGAAAAAATAAAAGCACACAAAAACCATTTTACCTTTCATGAATCACTCGTAATTTTTGAGGAATCAAACTACCTATCGAAGAAGAAGAAAAAAAAAAAAACCTCCTAGGATGAATGTCAGTAGTAAATATTTGTTTCAATGTGTATAAGCAAATAAAAGAAATAAATGGCAGCACATGGTTTTTGGAAACATCCTTGAACTTTTGTCAGAAGACCTGGACCCTAGTCCTCCTTCTGCCACAAACAGTTTTTTGAAGGCTTATTTCAATTTCAGGCTAGGCTTAGTGATCTCTAAGGTTCCTGCTCTGAAACTTTGTAATTCTATGAAATAAATTTCAAGGCAATATGACCCCGCTCTGTATCTAAATCATGACCTACATTTAATTCTGACATGAGTCATCAGAGAACTCTTGGCCTTCTTACCCTCATGCCTTCAAACCGGGATAAAGCTCTTAGAGGTCTTAAAGCTCTCAGTGTCCGGAGGGATTTGATGGCACCAAGTTCTGAGTAGCCGAGTGCAGTGGCGACCAAGCTAACCAAAGAAACCTACAAAAGGAAAAATTATTCATCAGTCCACCAAGAAATAAGCTGCTGGCTGGAGGCATCGAATATGGCCTAATCTTCAATGGCAACCATATAAAACTTCAGACATATCTTGGCAGCTTTCAACTTCCACATATTCGGATCATCTTACACGGCCAGTCGCATCTCATACTCTTGCTTTCCTTACCAGTGAAACCGGAGTCCTTGCTCATTTTTATAAACATTTGGAAACTTCTCTGGTTAGATATTTCGCCCATGGAACCCTTTTTTTACCTCTGCATATATAGGGTATTCTTCCAAAATGTATACACACACTTTGAATACTTATAAAGGTAGTGTTTATTAAAATATATTTCATTTTCAAAATTGAGCTATATATTTTCAGGACACTCTGTACACCATTAATAATTCAGGATTCGGTATAAAAGCCATATCCTCCATAGATCTCATTGATTAGAAGCCATGTTTCTCTACTGAATTTATGTAGTATGTTGGTTATGCATAGTGGAGGCATTTGCCATGTAATCAAGTCAGTGCATCCATTGGATGGCATAAGGGCATTAGGGTTTAATTTCTTGTGAAAGATGCTAATGGAAATGGATATAAGTGAACCCACCAACAATCTTTTGAGGGCAGATACAATTGGAGCCACTATCCCCTCGTTGTTTAATTTAGCATACATCTGACAGAATTAAACAGAAAAATAAATGACTTGACATTAAAATTGACTAGTGGCAGGATAATTTATTGAGCTATTCATTTCTGTCTAGTGTTTGCTGCCACAGAAGACTGGAAAGATGGGAAAGTTATTAGAGAACACACAGCCTTCTATATTCTGGGTTCCTTTGGCTTTAACAACCTCTTTTATTTCTGGAGCTTCTTCCTGAAGACTTCCTCCACCCTCCCAACTTAGTCTATTAATTAAAGATAAGTGGCTGCAGATTTTTTAAGACCCTAAAGTACAGAGGTTTGTGCTTTGAAAGGAAAAGAAAGTGGTAATGGCCAGAACCCAGAGGTACTGGCAGGTTAGGAAGTTGTGGGTTCAAAGGCTAGGAGGCACCACTGACAGAATTGCCCGACACTGGACTGAGTGGCTCAGTGTGTTGCTGGAGAAGCTGTGAATTTTTGAATTGCCCTTATTTTAATGGGCCTCATGTCATTTTGTGTAACACAAAAACTCACTTTATTGAGTTAACTATTGTGAAAACCTTAATATTCTTTAAGGTAATTTTGAAATATATAATTTTTAAAAATGTATGTATATTTTATTGATTTCAGAGAGGAAGGGAGAGGGAGAGAGAGATAAAAACATCCATGATGAGAATCATCAATCGGCTGCCCCCTGCATGCCCCCTACTAGGGATGGAGCCCACACCCGGGCATGTGTCCTGACTGAGAATTCAACCGTGACCTGGTTCATAGGTCAGTGCTCAACCACTGAGCCATACCAGCTGGGCTTGCACTATATAATTTTAATATATACCCATCAACAAATGATTGGGTAAGAAAAGATGAAGTACTGTCATTTGCACCATCGATGGACCTTGAGAATATCATGCTAAGTAAAGTAAATCATTCAGAAAAAGCTAAGAACCATATGATTTCACTCATCTGTGGGACGTACAACTGAAACCCATAGACACAGACAACAAAATGGTTAACAGAGGGAAGGAGACTGGGGAAGTAACAAAGGGTAACGGGGACAAAATATATGGCGACAGAAGATGTGACTCTGGGTGGTGGGCACACAATGCAATATACAGATTATGTATCATGGATATCAGCACTTGAAACCTATATAAGCTTATTAACCAACGTCACCACAATAAATTTAATACAATACAAATAAGTTCTGGACTATGGAGAGCATTAGAATGATTACTTTCTCAGCCAAGCAGAAACCCAAGTGCCTGCAGAAGTCAAGTTGATTCAATGAACTCTCAAAAGGAGCTGAAGCTGGAGGCACCAGGCCTCTCAAATAGGCAGGTAATGGATGGCACTGAAAACAGAACTGGTTGAAAGTCTCCACGGGAGAGCTGAGTCCCTTCATCGACCTCCCTACAGCTCTGCAGGAGAACAGACTGGAATAATGCACCTTCACAATTTACAGAGTAAAATCTGTATCTGCAATAGCAGTCGTAACAAAAAAAATAATCTACACCGTGAGACCTTGAGGCCACAAAAAGCCTCTTCAGCACATCATGAAATGGAGGGTTTTTCATTAATAGTGCCATTGGGCTCAAATAGCATGTGGACTACATCAGTATTTTTAGAGCAAAGGCACCTGGAACTTCGGGACACTTAGTGTACACCTCCTTCCACCCCAGGACAGTCTCGTTTCCTATATGCTAGGCAGCTGCTAAAATGGCTCAGTGGATGCAAGACACTGGAAGGTGGGTGAGGGCATGTGCTGGGTGGGGGTGGAGAGGGGATTGTCAATTGAATATGTACTACTATTTGTAATACTTTAAACAATAAAAATAAAATAAAATAAAACGGGGCTCAGATACTGGTGAGAGCCAGGTACAAAGCTGCCATGGAGGTGCTGGCAAAGGGTTGTTGATGAAGAAAGGAGGTGAGGGTGCTGGAGCTGGTGGGATTTGCTCAACCCGGATGGGTAAAGTTTACGGCAAGAATGGAGTGAAGGATGTCCAGTGTCTGTGAGAAGTAGAGGACAGTCCCTATGCACTATCAGTGAGGAATGAGAGCTCATTTTTATGTGAGGGGAGTTTGTAAGCCAGGGGTTTGCCTCTTTGCCTTCGACATCCCTCTACTTCTATCTTAGGCTTTTACAGTTTATTTATTTGTCTTTAACTTTGTACATGATTAGAAAATCCACAATGCTCACAAGCTATATAAAAGCAAATATTTTGGTCATTATACCATTAATTTTTAATTATAATTTTTTTTTTTTTTGGCAGTGGGAAGCTGGAGATAACCTATATGTAAGTGTTCATCCCTGGGGAACAGATGAGCAAATTCTGGTGGTGCTTTACTGTGGTCTGTTGTATGGCACACAGACCCCTGGGTTCCACAAGGATTTCATTTAAATATTACTAACACCATTAAAAAAACAACAACATAAAAAAGCACCTTGAACCAGGTCATTTCTAAGTACTTCTTGTCTGAAATTCTATAATTCAATGCTTTCAAGATGGTTAAAGCAAAATATTATATTCATGCTGAAAGATAAATCATAGTACTTTTATTTATGATACATCATCCTTAATCATTATACTGCTGGAAAAATACTTCTGTTTATGGGATATGTAACTATGTATCTATCCTTGGATTTAACCCTATTTTTTCTGGGAAAATAGGAATTGTTTTTGACTTTTTACATAATTATTTTCCTCATCTATAAAATTGAGACCATAATAGTAGATGTCTCAGTGGTTGTTGTGAAGATTAAATGAATTATGCAAAGATTAGCTGTTATTAATATTATAGAAGGGAGCCCTTATTTGCCTTTTCTGTTACTATTCAGAATCCTAGATAATGAGCTGATATATCCCTTAGAAAGAGAGCCATGGGGACCTTCCTGTAGGAGAGACTGTATGAGGTTGTGACTGGAGGTTCAGAGGACATTTTGTAAGCCACTTCTTGGTCCAGTCAGCCATAATGATGTTAGTGTTAAAGGGGAGGACCCAAGTGCCCAATTGATTTTTTATTTGGTAATATGAAAAGTTTGCTGATTGACTGGTTGTGAGGAGTGATAGAGAAGGGTAGGTTGAAGATGACATTTGGTATAGTTTTATGGATATATACCACATCAGACTAAACATGGAATTCAGGAAGAAATACATGAATAGAGGAAAAAGAAAATGAATATACTCATACAGAAGGAGTAAAAGTAGGTATTAGCTAGGAAGCATTTACAAAGGTTCGTTGTGGTTTCGGGAAAGACTAGAGTTAAAGATTTAAACCCTCTTTGTGCTAAAAGTCAGGATATTTTAAAGAAGGAAATATAGAATTTTATACTGTTAAATTAATAGGATAATCTATTAACCACGGGCAGTGAGAAAGTTTTCTTATTAACAAATTGATGATGCTAAAAGAGAACAAAAAAGGAACAAAGCAAATCATCTCTACTAGGAAACATTTATAGAAAAAGCTAAAGCACATACTAAACTGTTTACATGAAAGCATGTCTGGAGAAAGATCAGAAATTGACATAAAATGACAATAACTTATGCTATTCAGTTCCTTTGGAAGTTCTTTAAATTTAACCTAATTCTCTTCACAAAAGCTCCAGCTGGACAAGGGAGGTGTGTTCATGTTAGCAAGGCACCTTATTGTTTCCATTCCACCACGGAGTACAATGTGGGAACTCTTTGACTAGTGCAACACAACATTTCAAATAGGTGTGTGCCCTCCTGCAAATATGGGGCAAAGAGCACAGTGCTAGAGAGAGGTTGCTCTGCCACTTATTGATGTATGACCTCTCCAGCCTCATTTTCTCAGGAGCAAAATAGCAATAATAAGGCTTATATCACATGATTGTTAGGAGGATTAATGAATAATTTATACCTCAAAAGAGATATTGATAATAAATTTTATCATGTAGGGGTTAGGAGCACAGTCATTACGATCAGACTACTTGAGTACAAAATTCATCTTAGCTTCTTATTAGCTGTATTTATTTAGGCAAGTAACAACAACTTTTCTTTGTCTTAGTTTCCCCATCTGCGAAAAGACAGTGATTATGGTTTCTAACTCACATAGTTTTGAAGATTAAATGAGTACATATATAAAGTGCTTTTAGTAGCAACTACACACGGCAAATATTAAATTAGGATTCTTAATTATAATTACTATTAGAAAAGGCTCTTAATTAGTACATTCTCTGTCTAATTCAGGTTTCGGGCTTCAAATGCCATTTATAACCTAACTATGGGCCCGGTGCACGAAAATTTGTGCATTCGGGAGGTCCCTCATCGGCCTGTGCTCTCTCGCAGTCTGGGACCCCTCTGGGGATGTCCACCTGCTGGCATGCCTGGTCAGCCTGGGTGAGGGGCTGATGGCTGTTTGCAGGCTGCCCACAGCTCCTTCAGGTTTTGGGTCCCTACTGGGGTAACTGGCCAGACTGGGTGAGGGGCTGATAGCTGTTTGCAGACTGGCCAAGCCCTCCAGTGGGACCCCTCACCCCACTGGGGTGTGGCCAGCCTGGGTGAGGAGCTGAGGGGCATTTTCAGGCTGCCCACAGTCTCTTCAGGTTTTGGGCCCCTACTGGGGTACCTGGCCAACCTGGATGAGGGGCTGATGGCTGTTTGCAGGCTGGCCAAGCCCCCCAGTGGGATCCCTCACTCCATTGGGTTGTGGCCAGCATGGGTGATGGGCTGAGGGGCGCTTTCAGGCTGCCCACAGCTCCCATTAACCCAATGTCCCAGCAAGGCTGGCTGGAAGCAGGTTTCTGGGGTCTGTTTATCTTCTATAATTGATGCACTGTTCTTTTAAGCTGGGGCCTAGTAAGGAAACCTCCTCTGCTTCACTTCGAGGCTTTGAGACATTGTTACCCTTAGTAGTCAGGCCAGGCCTGCTGTTTCCTTCAGCTCCCGAGGATTCTATGATTGATACTTTATTGCAAGTATGTTTTGCCTTGAGCCAGGATAAGCTGAGCGGGCCGCAAACAGTTTCAGTTTCATTCCTGCTGCCATGAAAGCTGCCGTTTACTTAGGTCTGTGAGTGGCGGCCTCCATGTTGGCTGGGTTAATTTGCATACAGTTGCTCTGACTGGCTGGTGGGCATGGCTTACCCGTCCCAAAGAGACGGTTAATTTTAATATTACACTTTTATTAGTTTAGATGACTCCTAAATTCATAATCAGGTCCTGACTTCTCTCTAAAGTTCAAGACTTACATAAAAGTCCACATATTCCTCTTCCACCTACCATCTGCTTGCCTGTTCAAATGTGTTTTGATCTTCCCCATTCCAGTTAATGGCTTCATTCTCTGCCTGTTTGTTCAAGCCCGAGTTGAAAGAAAATGTATTTGTTGAAGCCTCCCTTTTCTTCACACCACACATCCAGTCCATCATTAAGTCTCGTCACCTCAGTCTGTCACAATCTCCTGTTTTCTAGACGATAAATACAATTCCCTGATTGGTCTCCCTGCTTTGACTCTTTGCCATTTTTTCCTCATCAAGACATGATCATTTTGCAATTGTAGATCAGATCCTTGCCCACACACCTCTCCCTGAGTTTCCTATTGTATAATCTAATCTAATAAAAGAGTAATACTGAAATTGACTGTTTCTATGGGATGCCTAAGCCACACCCACCAGCCAATCAGAGTGGCTGTATGCAAATTAACCCAACCAAGATGGAGGCCAGCAGTCACGGAGCTAGAGTAAACAACAGGCTTCTGTTGCACCGGCAGTAAACTGTCTGCCATCCATCTGGGCTTCTCCAGGCTCAGGCAACATATTTGCAACATTGCTGCAGTTATAGAAGCCTTGGAGCTGAAGCAAACAGCAGGCTTCCATTGCACCAGCAGGAAACTCTGCCTAGGCCGGCTGGGTGCATCTACTAAGGCAACATTCTTTCAATTATAGAAGCCAGGGAGCTGAACCAGACAGGAAGCTTCCTTACCTGCCCAGGCCTCGGCTTAAAGGAACAGTGTATCAATTATAGAAGATAAACCCCCAAAACATGCTTCCAGCCAGCCTTGCTGAGACATTGGGTCAATGGGAGCTGTGGGCAGCCTGAAAACAGCCCTAAGGCCCACACCCAGGCTGGCCACACCCCAATGGGGTGAGGGACCCCACTGGGGGGCTTTGCCAGCCTGCAAACAGCCATCAGCCCCTCATCCAGGCTGCCCAGGCACCCCAGTAGGGACCCAAAACCTGAAGGGGCTGTGGGCAGCCTGAAAATGGTCCTTAGCCTGTCACTCAGGCTGGCCACACCCCAATGGGGTGAAGGTTCACACTGGGGGGCTTGGCCAGCCTGCAAAGAGCCATCAGCCCCTCACCCAGGCTGACCAGGCACGCCAGCAGGTGGACATCCCCAGAGGAGTCCCAGACTGTGAGAGGGCACAGGCCGGGCTGAGTAATTTTTGTGCACCAGGCCCCTAGTTAATATATACAAAATTACTTAATATACATAATATATTATAAATTACGATAAAAACATGCAACTTCTTGCATGGCCTTTAGGTAACTTCTTAAGTCAGTTTCTATCATTCTTACCCACATCCCCTCACACATAAGCACAATAGTTTTCTTTCTGTTTCCTGAGTGTCCTCTGCCCATACTCATTCCACAACCTTCAGATTGTTGTTTTCCAGGACCTTCATATTGGCCTTTGAATGACTGGCCCATTGTTATAGACTGAATGTTTATGTCTTCCTCCAAATTGATATTCTGAAACCTAATGTAATTGTATTTGAAGGTGGGAACCTTTGGAAAGTGATCAGGTCACGAGGGCAGAGCCCTCATGAATGGGATTAGTGGCCTTACAAAGAAGACCTCAGAGAGCTCCTTTGTTCCTCTGGCCATGTGAGGTCACAGCAGGAAGACAGCCTTCTATGAGCCATGAAGCAGGCTCATCTCAGTGACGGAATCTGCCAGTGCCTGGATCTGGGACTGAGAATTTTATGTTGTTTTTAAGTCACTTCGTCTATCGTATTCTGTTACAGCAGCCCAAATGGCCTAAGATACCCTACCTCATCATTTACCTTTGCAAAGACACCTTCCCTAGACAGTCAAGTTAATACTCTTCTCCTATTCCCCCCTTTGTTGTCATTCTCTATCCTATTATCCTGCTTTATTTAATAGCGATAATCACCATCTATTATCTTATTTTTAGAGTTTATTTGTTTACAACTCTACTAGCTGCTCTATACTCCCATGGAGCAGTGACTTTCAACCAGTGTGCCACAAGAATTTTTAAAAAGCAATACCTGGCTATTTATGGGTACTGACCTCTTTTCCCTTAAGTTGTCAAAATAATGACAACAGCCAACACAGCAATAGCCATCCATTGTGAATGAATCAAAATTTACCTGTGTTTTTTTTGTCAGAGCAGCAAAAAATATATTTTTTGGTGTAATGCATAATATTAGTAATTATTTTATATGTGCCATGAGGTGGAAAAGGTTGAAAATCGCTGCTGAAGAGTATAAGCTCAAACAGGGCTTCATCTATCTTATTTATCCCTCCTTTCTCTACAACAACAAAGTGCTCGAAATACTTGAATGAATGTTTTGAGATTGGACAGATAGCCCACTACAATTTACTTTTACTTTTACTTTTAGGTAGGGAATAAAATAGAGTACATTTTTACATAAGTAATTTTTCAATGTTTGAAAATATATTGCTTCTGGAATGATGTACTTCATTTATACCTCATGTATTTTTTAAAAATTTCTATAGATGTTGTTTTGTTACTGCAAAATACCTGATGGATTGTGAACTCCTTTTACATATATTATATTATACTTTCAAAAACTGTTTTAAATCCACATTTACATTAGTCTTATGGTCTGAGAAAAAATTGTTATCTGTAATCCAGTAATTTATATATTTCAGTCCCTGCTTTAGGAGAAAGAAAAAAAAATAAACCCATTTATCCAATGATAAAGTACCCAGTTCTAATCTAATAATTCAGTCTCACTAAAAGGCAGTAATTTTTTTGGGGGGGATCATTCTTTGTCATTAATTTATTCACTTTTGACATTATTTAATAGACACCTATATCAAGTGGTTAAGGATACAAAGATGATACAATACCCCTCCTCTTGAGAAAATTTTGCATGGTATTCATGCCTTCTCTATGAGGAAAATACATTGAAATACTAAAAGTGCAATGTAATAAGTACTCAGTGAATGTACACTTTTTCAGTAAATGTAAATATTCAGTAAATTTCAGAGTTTTCTGGAATTCTATCACATTTGTGGATTAACTTAATACAAAATCTTTTCAAACCATAGAAGATTCTTAAATGTATTTAGTGTTTAATCATTTCAGGGAGAAGGTAGAGATTATAAGTGCTAAATGCCAAGGCCAGTCTGAAAAAGAATATTACAATTGTACCAGTTAGATATGAATCTGGAAGTTGGGGCAGGTAAGGAACACAGAATTTAGAATTAGGAAATTTGGACACTAATCTCAGCTTTAAGTAGTTGTGTTATTTTAAGAAAATTCTTTAAACTGAGGCTTAGAATAAACTCCAGAAAACTGTCTAAAATAAAGGCTAGATATGCTTTAAGGTCCATTCCAGCTGCAGAATATGAGAATATTAAACTTCTTTTGATTGATAGCTTTTCAGGACAATATTGAGATTCATCTCTATTAATCATTAAAGACCAGCCATGGAAATTGGAAGTTATTTCTGGTCTATTAAAAGTGACTCAGCAGCAGATTTCAACTCAAGGGGTTAAACACATTTTGGTTATAGAATTATGAGTATGTGTGAGAGAAAGGAAAGTAGAATTTAGATAAGCCCATACTTGTTAAAAATGATAAAAAGAATGAATGCACACATATGACAATCATTGATTTATAGTGCCAAGTGTTAAAGCTAAAAATAAAGTGCTTTATGATTGCTATGAAACAGCTAGAGGTACTTGCTGGGAGGCTGTGAAGCCTTGTACAATGGAATATCACAGATTGAAAAGAACCAAATAACTATCATTTTGCCCCAGTGCCACTACATTGCTTAAAATTAAAAAAAAAAAATAGACTGCAAGTTAAACAGATTCCACTACTGCCAACATTCCTATGACTACCCAGGACAATCAGTTTAGAGCAGGACTCCTATACCTAACTCTTTGCGTGTTAAATATTTGATTACAACTGGGCTATATAACTACTGGTTTAAGACTAGAAATGCATTTCATTGTCTCTGTGTGTATGTGACTGAATGAATACAGTATAGGTTACTTTAACATTATTTAATAACATGTTCCCTAGTAAGTGTAAGAGGTAAGTTCTCACAACGTCTGGCCCCAAATCTTGTCTTGATTTTACTTCCTTGAACTTATTTTAATTTAACTGTTAATAAGATAAATGCTTAGATCTGTCAATTAGCAGAAATTTTTTTAGCTATTCCTGAATTTGAGGTCCTAAACTTTCAGAAAAAGAAGAGCTGTCTTCTTGGGGCATGGAACATATTCCTGTGTTTTTGTTACCACTGTCCACATTTCTAGGAGCTTTTGTTTTCCATGAGTTTTTTTTCTATTTTTTTTCATTTATTATACATATTTTAAAAGGTAACTGCATAATTGTGTCAGCATTAGTGAAACTAGGTTCTCAAGAGTCAAGGTTTCAGTTATAGACATATATGAAATGTCAAACTTGCACCTTTAAGAAATAATTTTCTAAAAATAGTATACTTACATCAACGATCAAGAAATCTAGCCAGCACCAGGCATTCGTGAAATATGTTTGAAATCCATAAGCCACCCATTTGAGAAGCATCTCCAGAATGAATATATAAGTGAAGACCTTGTCAGCATATTCGAGCATGGTTTTGATAGTCTTCCGTTGTTCAATGTATATATCCTCAAAAGCCTGTGAATTAAGAATTTTATTTGAATGCCTTGCCTTCCCTATGTATTTGATAAAATTGCTTAGTATAATACTGGTCACACAGCAATAATTTGATGAGTATTAGCTAATATCAGACAAACATTGGGCATCAGGCAAAATTTAAAAACTAAAACTAATGGAAAATCAATGTCAATATCTTTACTGACTTAGTATGTGCTTTCTTCCTTGCTTTCATACCAAATCTCTATTTCAATTACTGCTATAAAGACATGCTTTTAGAGAAGTAATATACACTAAGAAAAATAATTAGAAGTTTTGTTAATGAGGGAAAGACTTGACTTGTTCCAACATGACCTTGAATGTTTTCCTGAAGGACCTGGTATATTTTGAAAGAATAAATTGATTAGACATAAATAAATTAAGATACATACATTTTTTATTTTGTAGGTGTTAATACGATTTTTAGGGACAAGTGGATGGTATTTGATATGGAAGGTAACATAGTTACAGAATGTCTCTGGAAATGGTTTTATCAGTGAGGAGAACATCTGTTAGATAAACACCAGATGATAAAGTCCATCTGGCTCATCATGGTCCTGATTTATTCTGTACTGAATTTTGCATAGTTAAACCCATGATGCCAAGCTCTGCAAGACACAGGTATATGTCATTTGCTTTTTAAAACAAAAAAATTAAATTTTTATTCACTTTAGAGAGAAAGAAAGAGGGAGAGAGAGAGAGAGAGAGATAGAAACATCAGTGATGCGAGAGAATCACGGATTGGCTACCTCCTGCATGCCCCTCTCCCCTCCCCACCCCAATTGGGGGACTGAGTCTGTAACCCGGGCACATACCCTGATAAGGAATTGAACAGTGACTTCCTGATTCATAGGTAGATACTCAATCACTGAGCCACTCCAGCTGGGCCTCATTTGCTTTTGGTATTTTTGGAGAATAAGCTGTTTTACTAAGACCTGATTCTTGCCAACATACATTTGGCTTACCAAAGCACCACTGCTGAGGAGGATCATGAAGACAATGAAAGTCTCAAACCAGTTGTGTTCAACAATGCTGTAGCAGGTTTTCCGAAGATTCCACCAGACCTTTCCTTTGCCTTCTTCTATACTTACTTGACAGAATGGAAACTTTTTAATACATCCTAAAAGATAAGAGTAAATGAAATAAGTTAGGAAAATATATTTTACTCTTAATTAGGAAAAAATAGTTTGTTACTCTCATCTCAGTCTTAAACCATCGTTTTATAGGGTAACTGGTTACTTCATTGCCTAGTTATCTTCAGCACCCCTCCAATATAATGAATCATCAACTCCTAGAATTCAAGGAATTACTTTACCAAAAGTTGTTTAAGTATAAATGGTTTCGTTCTTTAACACTAGTTAGGCCCTTTAATTGCCCCAAGGCCATTGTGAAAATAGCACTTCTCAGGATTAGGGAAAAACCTACATGTTCAAATTGCTTATTCCTTTTTGATATGATCCTGGATTTTTATTTCCCTCTTTTTATGCACAGAAAATCCCACTGTGTTCCCCAGGATTGGCCACTGTCAGTGTTTCCAAGCTCATTTGTTTTCAGCCTCAGTGCTTTTCTTAGTCACACCAGTGATTCCTCTGACAAATAACTGTATTCAAGTCAGTATCTGTATTCCTTTGTCTTTTCCCTCTTTGCTTTCATGTTACTGTATTTCTAACTTCTATCTACTCTCCTGCTCTAACTCTCTGAGCTTCTACTCATCAGATTTAATTCAGTCACATTGAATCAGCAAATCTCTATTGCATCTTAACTGCACAGGCACAGCCACTGCTATAATACAATCTGGAAATATAGATAAATTAACTTTTTGGAAGAAAAGAGGAAAACAAGGTAAACATGCCTTAACCATTTCCTTGAAATATTTCTGTCAAATGAGGTATATTCAGCCTCTGTAAGGAAAGAAGGGAGATTACATTTAATCGCATTAGAGCTTGCTTACCTTCAGTAAAACAAGCTTCTGGTTTAAGGTCTTCCTCTGGTTCAACCTCAGCTTGTTCACCTTCTCGGGGCAGAGCAACATCAACAGTACTTCCTTCAGAAGAGCTGGTTCCATTTAATTTCTGGAAACAAAACCCCATTGCAAAGATGTAACTTCTCTCCCCTTTTATTAGTTAATTTGGAAATCTCTGTCATAGTGTGAAAAAAAATGGTACTTGACTCTATTAATGTTACTGATAATTATGTACTAATAATTTAACATAATTAAAGTCCTCTTCAAAACAATGTAACTACTGACTTAATTCAGACAAAATAAAGTTTAGACAGCATTCCATGTGGGTGACTGGGAAAGATGGATTATACCGGTTAACTAGTTTTATAATCTCTACATATGAATGCCACATGGAAAGCAATTAATTCATCAATACTCAGGCCAACTCAAGAAGAGTTTGATAAAAGTTTGGTATGCTGACATCCACTACTGATTATATTAATTAAAATGTATCAAGTCAAATTCTAATTTCCACCTCTTCTAATGGAAATTTTCAGAGAGCAAAGAACATTACCAGTTGTCTGTACTACTGTCCATGTTTCTGTAATTTTAGAAAGGAAGAATGGCTCATTAACATTAGTCAAAGTCATTATACTTCAATTTCCAGCTATATTTTTCTCTGACTTACATAATCTTCTTACTTTACTTCTTTACTAGCAGAAAAATGATCTCTCTCTCTCTCTCTCTTTCTCTCTCTCTCTCTCTCTCTCTCTCTCTCTCTCTCTCCTATTTAATATTTGTAAAGATTTTTAAATGGGAATTTCTTCATAAATGACATTGTTCAGAATTTATTTTGACTTATTAGGAGCACATTCTTAATTCAACATGTGATCAGGCTGTGGATCTTTCCATTAAATCACTGTGATATGCTATGTGGCCAGGAAGAACCATTTTAATGTTATAATAATAAATATCTAATAAGTACTCTGAGGTCATTTAGGAAGACATTATGGATGTGCAACATTTTATGAAAACTGATGCAAAGACATGACATACAGCACAACCTAGGCAATGCAAAGCTTTCAGAATGAAAGAACGGTGCATGGTCATCTTAATGGTTTCAAAGCCTCCATTAGCTTTAGTAGCTAAGTGGAAGGGTCACTCTGCCCTAGCCTTCTGAAAGAGTTAATGTGTTTATAAAAATTAAGTCAAAATATAATTCTTTAGTAAAATATCTCCTATTGTGGAGTATGCTACAGAGAGAAGAGAGGCCTTCATTTTGGGCTGATGGTTCATAGGATCATTTATGGCACAAGAATTTTACCATTAAATGTCTCTATTTTTTAGAGAGGTGGACATATTTTCTTCTCCAAGGACTTTTGTTTTCTTTGCTTTTAATATCATTATTCTTTTAAGAGAATCCCAGGAAAGCTATTGCTGGATAGTATCTCAGCAGATTCTGGTATTATGAAGAAAATGCTAGATAATTATTTAGACTTGGCAACAACTCTCCCCTTCTGATTTCACTTGTTTTATAGGTTTGACACTATAATGTTTAATGAGTGGTAGCAAGAATATCATAATTGCATAATATGATAACATCACAACTGCATACAAAAACCAGTAAAAAAGCAAGTATTTTTTTGAGATTACTTATAATATTTCATGCTTCTTCCTCTTGGCCAGTGCCAACTCAAGGATTTCTTTTGAACCTGGTCATGGTCCATCTCCTATGAAGCCTTTATTTCCTGCATGATTTCTCCACACTAAATTTTATAGAATGTTTAGTACATTTTAGTTGTTTATTTTCACCAAATATGTTCATATATATATATTATTACAGATAAAATTGTAATTTATGTACATATACAAAAACATATATATCAAAATGTACACACACACTCACACCAGACAATCCAAGCACAAAATAGACAATACCATTGTTGAGTTTATGAAGAGTGAATAAATGAATAATTATATTTCTATGTTACTCTTTTTTGAAATATATTGGTATTGATTTCACAGGAAGGGAGAGGGAGAGAGAGAGATAGAAACATCAGTGATGAGAGAGAATCATCAATTGGTTAGTCCTGCACACACCCTACAAAGGATCAAGCCCACAATTGGTCATGTGATCTAAATAGGAACCGAACTGTGACTTCCTGGATCACAGTTTAACACCCAATCACTGATCTGCACCAGCAGTGCTGTGTTACTCTTACAGACAGAATTATAGTATTTAGATAATGTCATCTCTCCATTTTGATAATTATTGTCTTAACAGAGCTTATTTAATTGTATTAGGAAACACATTTTTCTGCATTAAAAGGAATTGTGTAATTAATAATATTTTAGTAATAAAAACTTATTTCAAAAATGTTTCTGTAAAATATTGGTAGAGACTCAATAAAGAAATCTGAGAGAATAAATTAATAGCTACATATATATACTATTAATTACACATGTACTTTCCTATTTTAAAACTTTAGAAAATATACTCACCCTTCACTTCTCATTTTAGCACTGTTAATATGATTCTAAGATGTTTATTGTTTTTCATAATATTTGTCTGCTATATATTATGTCTTATATTTAAATACAAATACTTACTTAGAGCAAACTCTTCACAGCACCAGCAATAGTAGCTGCTAATCTAAATGACAACTGAATCTACTGTTTATTGTTTTGACCTCTCTAAATATTTTTGTTATGGTACTGCCTTTGGATAATAAACATTGGTGAATGTGATTGACATGTTTGGATATGCATAATTTTAATTTTCTAAATGGCTCTAGAGACTATGCATTCAAAATCATAATGTAAAGAGGTTCAGTAGTAAGTTAGCTCACCTCTATCAGCTTGGTATTGTGAGACATGACACGTTTCTTTGAAAACAGAAAAGGAAAAAATTCTGTATGCCTTCTCTTTTCAAACCTATTTTACAACAAGAATCACTTCACTGTTTTCCAGGAATTTTCTGATTGTAAGAATAAGTTCTTTAAACTTACAATCTGTAAAGCTCCTTAAGGAATGTTCAGAGATCTGGACACCCTGAGGCACCAAAGCTTCAAACATAGTTGGTAACTTAGTATTCATTTCACTAAAAAGTGTTCTGTGGGAAGCTCCTTTCCCTATTGAGGTTGATATAAGTTTAATTCTTCTTAAATTAAAGAATCAGGCTTATTCATATTATAATTTTCATAGGCTACAATTTTGTCATAGGAGAGTTATAAAAATATATCAACTACATAAAAGTTGTAAATTTACCTGCATTTATAAATTAAAGCTTAGTCTGTCATTACATTATAGCAACTTACCCATTATGATATACTTCCTCATATGCTCTATTCAGTGGCTCCATAAAGTATTTTATTGCTGTGTTTTTAACTCATTATTTTATATCCCAGGAAACTAGTTAAGCATTTAAAATTCTATACATTGAGAAAATACTATCTACATAATCTAAACATTTTCTAAGTTCAACACTTTGACATTCATACTCTGGTAGAGTGTAGTTTGTAATACATTTTATCTTGGCCAAACCCAATTGACTTCCAGGATGGCTAAACACATGTAACTGATTTCAAAGCAAGTAAATGGTGATAAATACGAAAATGAACTTACTTTCTCTATATTGCCATAGCTGTGATACTACAACGATATAAAAAAAAGCAAAGAAAACCTGCAATGAATTTTTTCATATTAAGGAACTTAATGACTATACTAAATAACTAAAATTAATACTTGTTCTGAAGTAGTTTGAAAAACATGATTAGCTCTATAGGCATAATGATGCAATGCTTATGCTTTCATATAAAGCCACATAGTACAAGCTCAGACTTGTTTTCTTGTACTATTTTCTTCCTGCTCCTCCAATATTGTATGGCACTTAAGATTAGACTCTCCCATCCCTTGTAGAAATTACTGAGTCTACAGAGGGATGATGGCTTATGCTGTACAAATGCACACTGGAAAGCAGGTTTCAAGATGCAACATTCTCCAGGCCTAAATCAGCCGCAGAACACATGCCTGGCTGTAGCAGAAGCCTGACGCAATGCTGTGGAAGCTGCACGCTGACCCAAGCACCATGTGCTCACAGACATGGTACCTGATCATGAAGTTTTCAAGAAGATTAATTACAAATCCCACTCATCAGAAGTACCAGAATCAGCACCCAGGAAAGCCATGAGACCATGTTTTCCCTCTGATAGCATGAACTTAGAAATAGAAATCCTCCCCTTATGATGAATATTCCTCGTGATTTTTATCCAATTAAATAATGAAATTTAACTTTCAGAGATAGAAGAGAATGTTAGCAACTGGCCTCCTTCCACTGAAATGCGCTCACATTTCATTTGTTTTCAATCAGCTATCCAATGTGTGACTCTCACAAACTACTGTATGATTCGAGAGGCAAAAATAAAAGATTCAGCCATTACAGATTGCCTTTAAAATCTATCCATTGATCTGAAAGCTTCTGGGTTTTGTCTTGCAAGTAGAAGAGGAACATTTTTGGGTCAGACAGACTATCAGGCCTTAGTCTGATCTTTGGATATGCATATCCATATCTTGACTGAGGACATTTCACTTGAAGGACAGGTAGCCACATAGTTGAGACCGTTGGGTTGCTTATCCAAGGCAGGAAGCACACAACTAGAACCAACAGTTCTCTTTGATGGACCACTTATTGGATGGTTAAAAGTATAAGTCACCTGTGTTTACTTTGGCCTCGACATTTAAAATGTGCAATTCCCCTGTGCTCCTTTTAAAGTAGCCTTAATAAGGACATAACATATGAAACTAAAAATAATTATGTGGTAATTGAAGAGTAAGGTAAAGGGGCATCAAGCGGGCAGAAGAAAAGACTGGTTTATCTTGAGAAGAGACACAAAAATTGCTATCAAAACCAGCCTTCATTGAATAATTTCAGCAGAAATATACTAAAGCACCAAAACAGGTCTCTAAAATGGCTATTCACACACCCATCTGTGCCCCTATAAGAAACACCACACATTCAGTCATTTTAAATTTTTTAAAAAATGCATAAATCATCAAGGACTGCATTTTTTTCTATTTTGCACTGATAATCCTATTTCTGAATTTGTTCCATTACAGCTAATTACCAGTTATCTCTAAAGAATAAGAAATTATTTATAAATTAAACCTAGAATAACAACTCTAAACTCTATTTAGATATCATTTTTCACCAAGAGCTTTGAAAGTTGCCAATATTCATGAACCTTTTACATTTGCTTTACAATTTCTTTCCAGAACCCTCACTCAGGCTCCAGTAAGCAATGATATCACAGGGAAAAGTTGAGTCAAGAGAATAAGCTAGACATTTAGTTAATCTACCAACCTACAGTAATTTTGGGAGATGCCCTTTACTCTTCATAAAACTATAATTAATATTCAAAAGTAGGAGATTTTCCAACTCTCTTTTTTGCCTGCTCAGTTTTGGGTAGAACATTTTAGGGAGAAATTAATGTAGATCAGGGAAATTTTTAAAAATGGGTACACTGGACCAATTACTTAATGACCAAGACACAAGGAACTTTTCCTACTCCCTATAATGATGCTTTCCTTCTTTTAATTACTTTACAGTGATCACTTAGGGTTTTGCAGACATATGATTTAACAACTTTCCTAAGCTACATGAAATCCAAGATATGTAGTGCCCAAATGCATACAGACTATGGCCCTTCATATCCAAAAGCTTATGATCACCCTACTCTTCTTTTAAAAGAGCTTGTCCCAAAACACAGGAAAACAAGCATTTTCATTTGGAGCACATGGATTGGATGGATTGAAAATTATATTTACGGATCTGAAAATGGAAGCACTATCTAAACATCTATGTGAGTCTCGTTTTGGTAATCCAATTTACTTATAAGGGCTGAATCAACAACAAAAAGTTGTGATCTTATCTTAATGAAATAAAAGCAGATAAATAAAAAAAATGCATGCCCTCGAGTTCTCAACTATCTTAAACTTTAAACATTCCTATTGTGTTTTAACATAGATATAAATCCCAGGATCATGCAGTTATTGCTTTTAAAAGTGTGAAAAGACTAAACTGGAAAACTCATCAGCAGAACCAGACATGATGCTGGGACTGCCCACGGAGCTGACCATGCTGTGATGGGCCACACGATTCAGCAGAGAGCAGCTGAGATGTCTAGCAGTTCCTTGCCATGGCAGGGGAAGGAATGTAGCTGAGTAGCATGCAGGCCAGTCAGGATTCATTGAGAAAGGAATTGTACTTGTGCACTTGCTTGGGTAACCTGGGTAAAAGTGGTGGCACGAGCCTCTGGCTGGTTAAAAACCCCCAGAGCTGCATTCTTGACGGCTCCTGCTCGGTTTTACCCCTGTGAGAAGTAAGAATGGTAAGCAGTGAAGGTCACAGCAGGATAATGCTAGATTGTGCTTTGGAATTCAACTTCAAATATGACTCTTAAGAGCGTTTATTCTATATCCTTTACCTAGGAAGACAATGAAACTTTTTAAGGACTAAATTGTCAAAATTGATAATTATATAAAAATTCAAAGAAATCGTGATTATGGAAACTTTAAAAAAAGATCAAAATGAACAAAATTATGTGTTATATCTTGTCACAATATTTATATAATTCCAGACTATTCAAAAGGAAAAAAGATCACTATTTTGAAAACTGTACCTTAAATTCTCTTACATTTTTTCATGCAAAGCTTTATATTTATTTTCATACCAGATTGTTTATGTTAGTGGACCACATATATGGACCATAAACATATATATATATCATATAGTAACAGCAATATATCATATAATATATAATAACAGCAATTCATTTTTTATCTCTAAAAACTTTTAGCTCTCAAAATTTCTCCCCAATTGTGTTATAGCTAGATAGAGTTTATTATGAAAATCAATAGGAGTTGGTTAAATAGGTTTCATACACCATCTACATTAACAATTAATTTATTGCCTCTTCCTAAAGCAGAAATGAATTGAAAAATGTTTTCTCTTCCCCCCCCCCCTTTTTTTTTCTGTGCTAAATGTATCACTCTGCTGGGTTTAGCTTGTTTGATCCCTTTGTCAGCAAAGAGATATGATACTGTGCTCTCCAAAGCTCAGCTCAATGTTCTTTCCCTACTTGTGGTAAAAACAATGACAACTAAGAAGCATGAGCCAAAATGTCACTTTAAGAATATGTTATATGTGTGTGCATGCACACACACACACGTACACATGTACACACACTAGCATGCATGTGCACAGTAATTACTATAAAAAGGACACAGCTAACATTAATGTGCTCCTGAAATGTGTTCAACGTCAGCAGTTTTCAGAAAATCAAATCTGAACTTTGCTGAAATTCATTTAAATCTTCTCTATAATGTTGGAATATGCTGATTTTTGCTTTTAAAAAAAAGCGTACTTTTAATTTTTTGTGTGAGCATATATGAAAATTGATTGTCCTGTTACCTTTTCAGGGGTTTTTTGGGGGCACTAGTTTTAAAAACCATTGACATAAAATTTATTGTTGAATTTCATTTTACTGCACAAAATACTTTGCCATTTTATCCTAACTTTGTAAAAGTATTTAATTGTATATTTACTCTGATTCATTTTCCCACCTTATTTTCTGTACATTTTAAACAATTTCATTACATTCTGTAATTAGATTCCATGTATCCAAAATTAGCTTGAAAGAAGAGAGAATGCTTATTGAAAAAGTTACCCAATTAAAGGAATTTTTGTTCCGATAGCAAAATGTTTTCTAGGACTTGATAATGAAGACATTATATTGCATTATTCCAATTTTAAAAATTATTTTAGCCACTAAAAAGCCATCACAGTAAGGTAGTATTCTTCCAAGCAATCATATGAGATATCTGCAACATTACAGAGTTGTTTGAAGTGTTACGGAAACCAACTGTTTCAAGATATTTAGTTTTCACGGTGCCAAGGGAGGAAACCTGTGGTATTAATACAGCAATCATTTCTCCAGCTTTTGGCTTTTCTAGCTCTTTTTGACCCCAAGCTAAGTCTTGTCCCTTGTCTTCCCTCATTTTTTCTTTGTACTTACCTCTTTGGTGAGCTCCTCTAATTTCAAGGGATCAGATAATTATGAATCTGCATTTTTGAATCTATTTTTAAACCCTGGCCTCTCACCCAGGCTCTGGTTCCAAACATTGACCCTTCTGCTTCAGCATGTCATAGTGATATTCCTTCTCTTCCCAGATAAACCTGGCCATCTTTTCTACAAAGACTTTTAGACATTGGCATTCCCATTTTTTCCAATTTCCCAGATTTTTTATTGGGTTTATCAAATCCCCGCACTTATTTCCCTACTCCATAATTTCCTCGCCTCATTGCTGTCAAATGATTGTTACTGCCTTCCCCACCATAACCCCGCTATCCCTCACTCTAAACTGCTTAACTCATTGATAAAATTTCCTAAAACATCATTTTTCTGTTGGTTTCCCCCTTGTTTCAATATAGACAGCTTCTTATTGACTATGCAGCCAATTCCAAACTCATTAACTTACTTCAAAGACTGAGCAATCTGAAACTAACTCATTCAAAATATTTCCCACTATCTTCTCAACCAGTACTTCACTCATGGTGGTTGCTTCGCTGGCTCACCTTAATATTAAGGCTCACTCTCAATTCTCTTTTGTTTGGTAGGTTTTTGCTTTTTTGCTTTCTCTTTGTATATTTGACCCAGACTCTGAGGTCTGTTTTAATTTTACCTCTTCCCTTTAACAACTTACTATGTTCTTGCTGTTCTCAATACCCACACCCTTATATTCAATGCTATATGATTAATCTTTTTAATGTCTTTAGTTATACTGTGAGTTTGTGTTAGCTTCCTCGAAGATGTTGAGGTTTCCCTGAAGGGGTTATGTATGGAGCGCTCCTTTAATTCTTTCTTTCTCTTGGTATCCAGCGGAATGGTAAGTTGACAAAAGTATTCAATAAATGTTTGTTAATTAATTGATGTCTCCTCTTAATAAATCAATATCAGATGAAAAATTAGAATTAACTTCTTATTTTACTAGAATGAGCAACATATAGATTTGAACTCATTAAGTAGACTTTGAGTGGAATTCAGAGAAAAAATGTTATGCATCATTTAATGTGTATTTTTACTTTTTCCAAAATATTTTCAAACTTGCTATTATATATCAGCAGTTTTGAAATGCCTAAAAAAAGATAAAAAAGCTATCACTTGTATTATTGCCAACTACTTATTAGTTATACAAATTCTGTTGCTACTGTTATTTAAAAAAGAAAGTTATAATATATGCTCACAAAATCAGACAACTCTGGTCTGATTCCTAGGGTGTCGTCAATATTCCCTCAAACTAAAACTTTCTTTTATAACTCTATGCTAGACTTACTGGTATATTATAAGTTCACAAATAATTAATAGTAAAAATGTTAATACTGTTCTCCACAACACAGTATTGCAGAATTAATACCATTAAGCTCCTAATATGGTATCCTATGAATTCTTATCATAAAGTGGGAAAAATTATCTTGTTTCTTTTCTTTTAAATAACCAGTGCTCTGACAGTAAAGGCAGTTTTTCAATCTATATTTTAACTGTAATCTTCAAGTAGAGCTGTTCTAAGTAGTTCTTATATTTTCATCTGGAAGATTTGCTCATCACTGACTGGGCAAAATATTATAAGTGCTATTTGTAGTTTTCTAATATGTACAACTCTTTCATAAATGAATTATACAGTATCATAGGCAATAAAACTTCCAGTTTTCAGAACAAAAACTACATAAACTTTCACATTAAAACAAATTGTAGCAAACCCTAATATAGAAAGTAAGGAGATGACACTTTCACAATGATCAATAAAATACGGTTTCTTGATTTTCTAAAGAGCATAATTAGTACAGAATAGAACATATTAGATAACATCTTTTTTTTTGGAAGTCCATATTTTTAAATTAGACTTTCAAACTATCAGGAAAATGAATACTAATTATTCAAAATGAACATGTTATATGGAAAGTTGAAGTTTCTCTGATTGAATTTCCCAATAAAGAATATTTTATGCTTTTTGAATACTACCATAGATAATGTCAAATATACTTTTAAATAACATAAGCACATAAGAATACTAAGTAATCATATTGCCTGGTTATTAAAAGAAATATAACAAGTTTAAAAGCATTCTTACCTCTTTGCTTTCTTCTAGTTCAGACTCACTGCTGAACTCTTCAGTATTTAAGTTTTCAAAGTCAGACTCTCCCAGAGCGATTGGCACAGTCACAGTGAGGCTGGGGTTGTTTATGAAAGACATGTCGTTTTCATCAATTACATATTTTTCAACACTGCTGCCAGTACCTACACCGCTGGTGGTGCCATTCCCATCTTTCAGGTAATTAAGCTCTTTGCTTATTTCAATTCCAGTATTATTGGACATGCAGCTGTCTATTTTGTTGCCTTCCTGAATTTCTAGAACTTTTGGCTTTCTAAAAAAGGTTTTTCGGAAACAGTCCCGTATCTTACTTTTCACATAATCAATTCCCTTTTGCATCCTTCCTACTGCAATCTGGAGATTGTTCATTTCGTTATCATCATCAGTAGCAGCAAGGTTGTCAGAGCTAAATGAACTTAACAATAAGGCCAGAAAGAGGTTCAGAACCTAAAAGAAAAAAATAGTGACATTAATATTGTAATATCCATTATTATAAGAGCTTAAATAGGACACTCAGAGATCTTTGCTAAAATTAATTCATCAAATGCTTCTACTGTATTTGCTCACTGTATTTCAGACACCATGTCTTAATTACACACTACTTAAAAGGACCTGACATCTATCTACTGTAAGGGCAGAAAGGGAAAACAAGCTCCATTTACTTCCTTCTGAGGACAATGGGAAAGCAGAGCTTCTAAGATTTAAATTGTGTCTTCTCAGGATTGCCAATGAAAGATAAATCCCTTTTTTATGTTTTAGCTCAATGAGAAAAAAATAGATATTTTCATCTTAGTCATTTTACTTCCTTTTATCAGTTTGTATAGGGAATGTCCAGTTTTGTGTTTAAATAACAAATTTATTTATTTAATAGCGTAGCAATATGTTAAAACAATATACTTGAAATGTACATTCCTTTGTCCAGTGGCCACAAACTTTTATAACAGCATAAATTTCTAAATGCAAATTATATAATACATTTACCATAAATATGCTTTGAAATTTGTGTCCAAATAGTTCAACAGATGGAGAAAAATCTAAAATTATCCCAAGGCATAGGCTAGACCCATAAATTACTTTTCTCTTTCCTTCTTTTGTACAGAAAATATGAGGAAATCTTATCTCTGAGAGTATATCTGGGATACATGGGGAAAATTATCTAATTAACAGATAAAATATGACTAATACAGAATAATCAATTATAGCTGATGCAAAAGGAAATTTATTTATAGGAATATTTTTAGCCTGAAATGTAGTTATTGAATTAAAAACAAAATGTTACATGGCAGGAAAACACATGAAAATAAAAAATCCCAGTTTATTTCCTTATTTCTTTATCAAATTCTTTTTCATAATATAGAGTTTCTTAATTTATTATTCTGAAAAAAATTGCTTGTTCAAAGGTATTCCACAATATTATTTTAAGCATTCTCATTTGAAATGTACCTCTCAAAGGCACAGTCCAGTATGATAGTATAAAGAAATGCTTGGTCTACACATGATTGAGAAATGTAAACATTAAAATTAAATATACAAATTGTGTTTTTACATGCGTACTTTTAAGCCAGAGCCGAAGGTAGGTCTTTTACATCTAGTCAATGTTCATTCGTATGAGTAACTTAAACTATAATAATTTATTTTCCTTTTAGAAAGCACATACAGAGAAGAATGTATTTAATTCCTTCCAAGCCATTTGGATAATTACAGCACATAGCTAAAAATACTAGTATAATGCTCTGTTTCATTAAACTTTGTCTTCAAAATTTGGTACTGTGTAACTTATGCCTTCGATTAAGTGAATAATATGAACTCTGAACTTATAAAGAGCAATTTCAATATAGAGTAGATAGTTGTATTTTAAGATATATTGGATATTATTATTTTATCAAAATAATATTAGGATAAAAATAATTCAGGCTATAAAATAGTATGATAAAGTTAATCTTGATTATAAAAACATTTATTTGAAGAAAAACACTAATATTTCCCCCAAAAGAAACTTCAGATAGACCTCATCATCATAGCAATCACAATATTTCAGTTTTGTTATTCCAGTTTCATAGTTTGGAAACTTGAGAATTTAAGTAACTGGCCCATGCTTAGAGTGCCAGCCCTGAGATCTGAGTCTAAGTCATTGATGAAAAACCAAAGGTATGTCTACTGTGTCAGCCTACCTTCCTAGCCACTGTCTGACCTTGTTCTTTGTTATATTTTTAAAATATATTTTTATTGATTTCAGAGAGGAAGGGTGAGGGAGAGAGAGATAGAAACATCAATGGTGAGAAAAGAATCATTGATTGGCTGCCTCCTGCATGCTCCACACTGGGGTTTGAGCCTGCAAACCAGGTATGTGCCGTAACTGGGAATTGAACCATGATCTCCTGGTTCATAGGTCAATGCTCAACCACTGAGCCATGCCAGCTGGCCTGTTCTTATCATGAATATTTGCAATGCATACGTACCACGAGGTTTCCAATGACCATGACCAACATGAAAACAATAAGGCACATGGTTTGGCCAGCGACCTCCATGCAGTCCCACATGGTCTCTATCCACTCTCCACACAGCACGCGGAACACGATCAGGAAGGAGTGGAAGAAGTCAGTCATGTGCCAGCGTGGGAGTGTACAGTCACTGGAGATCTTGCAGACACATTCTTTGTAGCTCTTGCCAAAAAGCTGCATGCCGACTACGGCAAAAATGAAGACGATGATGGCCAACACCAAGGTGAGGTTACCCAGAGCCCCCACTGAGTTGCCAATGATCTTAATGAGCATGTTCAGGGTGGGCCAGGATTTTGCCAACTTGAAAACTCGGAGCTGCAATCAAGTGAAGAGCTACTCTTAGCAGTATTCACAATATAATTTTTGAAGTTAGTTAAACATCATTTAATTAGTGTACTATATTGTAGACCAATTCTGTGGGATACAAATTTGGATATCAAAATCTCAAAATGTACAAAACAAATTCAAATCCAGAAGAAGGTGTTAATAATATTGGAATTGCAAATCAAATCATGATATTATTTAAATGCAAAAGTAAAAAAGATATAATATTTCAAATGTGATAAATACAACATTTCTGATTCATCAACAGATACATCTATGAGAACAAATTAATATTTTGATTAGAGACATTATGAATTTAGCAAACTAATGTCATCCTCATACTATAATTCTGAGAGTAAAAAGAAATACATATTTTAATGCACATTTGTAAAATGAAAGTAAAATAAACTACTTTGATAAAAAAAAACTTATAGAAAGCTCTCTTTCTACTTGAAAAAAATGCAAACAAAATTGTACATATTTTTAAAAAAAATTTTAGCTGACCTCAAAAAGTTTGCTTTACTATTGTTTAAAATGCTGATACTATAAAATATTTTCCTACATGTACCTTTAATGTAGCTCCCACTATTATAAGGTTAATAAAAAAGCTAAGATTAATTGCATTAATGTATAGATCTTAAATCAAAAAGAAATTAAGAAATTTAAAACATAATTTTAGAAGCACCTAAGTGTTTTTAAATGTGCCCTACATAGTTAATCATTATGAAGTGTTTCAACCATTTTTATCATTCTTAGAAAACAGTCACACTTAATTTTAAAGAGAACATTTATCTACTTTCATAGAATACCACACATAGCAGTATAAATTTAAAATGTAAAGTAAATGTTTTATAAATACATTGTGATTCACTCTCAGAAGAAATGTTCTGTTAATGAAAAAGAAAATATAAACAGCCTATGTGCAGGTACCAGTCTGAATGATCTCAGGACAGACAACCCCTCCACGTTGGACAGGCCGAGCTCCATCAGACTGAGGCTGACGATGATGCCATCGAAGATGTTCCAGCCCTCCTGGAAATAATAGTAGGGGTCCATGGCAATGACCTTGAGTACCATTTCTGCGGTGAAGATCCCAGTGAAGACCTACCGTAAAGAAATGTGACAACTTGAGACAAGCTTAGCGTTTTATTTCAGGGGAGTATTTTAAGTAGATTTGTTTTTATTTAACAAACCTGATAGATTTTCAGAAAAATGCTGATTTTAAAACACTTCATTGTTCACATTTTAAATTTGATACTAAATAACAGCTATGGAATTGTCGCTATTTTTAGTGCCCTATGCTTCTATAATCACAATTTTTTTAGTATTTTTACATTAAGAAAAAATCTATATGTTATTGGAAGTTACACAAAAAAATTTTTAAATTTAGTAAAAACAATAATTTGGTCATGATTTTTGTTTTTTTAAAGAGACAATGTCTTATTTCTATAATTTTATTTTAAAAATCCTGAAAAATTACTGAAAGAGTGTGCCACAAATGTTTCATAATAATGATCTCTGGGTGCATGCCTCAGAATTGAGGTTAATGATTAATACAACAAGGAACTGCAGATTTCATTAAAGCAGTAGGAGAACATCCTCAGTATGCATTCATCCATAATTAAGATTAATAAATTATCTGAGTGGTTGTATGAATGTCTATTTGACAATAGAAAGAGAAACAATAAAACAAACTAAAAATTTGTTTTTTTAACTTAAAACCATAGGCAAAGAGGTCCAAGGACACGAAGAGTTATGAAATTACTCTTGCAAAATAAGAAATCTTTTAAGGCAATTCTCTTAAATAACTATCAGTAAAAGCTATATTTTAGAACTGTAAAGTGAAACTTACTATTTACCAAGATTAGTCAACCTTTACCTTGGAGAAATTCTGTCAAAATAACAATATCAAAACTATTTCCTAAAACATCGTATTAATTAAAAATCTTTATCTACTCCTACTAATATGTCAGTAGCTAACATTTCATTTTCCCAGTCACAGTAAGACCTAAAGAAAATACCCACCCAGAAAAAAAATCTCCATTTCATCATTTATTCACTCAAATGTATTTCAAGCAAGCTTGGTTCATGAAAATTCAGATACATTGTGGAGTGTACCTTGAACTGTGATTATTTTTTCATTTTATGGAATGACTCACCATGGTTATCTTTCCCCTAGTGAATCTAAAATAAGTTCTGATTTATACATAGAGCATTTCTTATATAAAGCTTCAGATACAGCTACTATTTGAAATAGGCAGCTTAATAATAGAAATATATTGAACTACCCAGAGAAGAGTTAGAAGCTATCCAGGTAAATGAACTACAAATATCTCTCCCTACAGAAAATCATAAGGTGATCTTTTTAGCTCTTCTGAAGAAATGAGAATAGATCCTGCATTATAAAGACCTATATCTTAAACTTACATTCCTCCATCTAAAATTTAATCTCAACATGACACTTCTCATTAATAGTAAAATTTTAATTACAATTTGAAATTTAAAATCAGATTTTTTATAGCTTTAAATTTTTTCAGTTTAGGCTCTAAAAACAATAGGATTGTTTTGGGTACATTTTAGTCTAGGTTTAGCATTATCAGTGAATAATTTTTAGAAAATCTTCCTCATTCTAGCTGAGGTCAATCAAGGACACTGATTATGATGCGTATGTTTGCAGGCTGGCCACAGCCTCTTCAGGGTGGGTTCCCCCCTGAGGTGCCTGGCCAGTCTGGGTGAAGGACTGATGGCTGTTTGCAGGCTGGCCACAGCCCCTTCTAGGTGGGTGTCCCGCCCCCCTCCCCCGGGGTGCCTGGCCAGCCTGGTTGAGGGGCTGAGGGCTGTTTGTTGTCTGGCCACAGCTCCCATTGACCCAAGGTCCTAGTGAGATTGACTGGAAGCAGGTTTCTGGGGTTTATTTATCTTCTATAATTGAAACTTTGTTGCCTTGAGTGGAGGCCACAGCCGGCCTAGGCAGGCAATTTCCTCCATCCCTGGCCTCCTGTTTGCTCTAGCTCCGTAGCTGCTGGCTGCCATCTTGGCTGGGTTAATTTGCATATCGTCTCTTTGACTGGCTGGTGGGTGTGGATTGGCTAGTGGGCATGGCTTAGGTGTAATGGAGTGAGGGTTAATTTGTATATTACTCTTTTATTAGATTTTATATAGTTACCCATATATAGTTTATTACCCATATATAGTTTATAAACAATGCCAGTGTATGCTTTATAAACATACATTTATCTGCCTTTGAATTTTCTGTATCACAAAGAATTTTTAAGATCTGGACAATTAATTTAAAAAAACAACATCACAGCCCTAACTGGTTTGGTGCAGTAGATAGAGCATCAGCCTGCAGACTGAACGATCCCAGGTTTGATTCCAGTCAAGGGCATGTACCTTGGTTGCGGGCACATCCCCAGTAGGGGGTGTGCAGGAGACAGCTGATCGATGTTTCTCTCTCTCATCGATGTTTCTAACTCTCTATCCTTCTCCCTTCCTCCCTGAAAAAATCAATAAAATATATTTTTTTTAAAAAAGAAACAAACAAACAAACATATCAAATGTTTATCTGAAGAAGTGTTCTATCTTTTGTAATCATTTATTCATTTGTAAAAAATTACTAGCACCTAATAGTAGCCATTGTGCTAGCTAAAGAAACACAATGGTAATTAAAATATAGGAACTGAAATTGCATAAACCTAGTTGATTTAGGCTGATATATTTTTTGTGGACAGTGAGTTTATAGGCTTTCTAAACCAGCCTCTTCAGTGAGGAGATAAGTTTAGTGAAAAATTCCCACCTATTCTCTGCAATGTTATATAGTAGTTCATAAAAATGTAATTGCTGAGGATGGGGGTGAGGATCAGCTTGTGAGTCTGGGCCAAGAGTAAATGAATTGAGGGCATTTGAAGTTTTTTTGAGGGGCAACTGGGATTGGGATGAACAAATGTTAGGTCTCAATTCAGGGATGGGAAGGTTAAATAGATTAAATACCATTGAGTATCCACTTGGACAGAGAGGAAAGTTCTGTTGATTTACATAGAAAAGATAGAGAAAATCATTTTAAAGGTTGAAGTTCTCATATTAATCAGTTTGCTCTACAGAAACTCTATTTGCTCAAACTGATGTTCCATTCTTTTGCACTGCATTTCATGTAACTATAACCTTTTGCTCCATTATTACTAGCTCTATTTGTATGGTTTTAGTTTTATTGTTCCCATGCCTTTTGAATATGCATCCTTAAGTGTATGTTGTTGTTGATTTTTTTTGTTTGTTTTGGAAGAAGTTTAAATATATTTTAAAATGGTGAAAAATTTTGACATTTGTGATTTTCATTTCCCTCATCTGTCAAATGATACTTATTGAGATTATTTATCAGATGTGTCTAAAATTCTTAGATTTCTATCAGTATTCATGACTTTGCAACTTTTATTCAGAAATTGGTATACCCATGATTATCTACATATATATAAAAAGCCAGTGTCTGTGATGACTGTGATGATCAAATGACTGGTCACAATGAGGTGCATTGAGCACCTCTTGGTTCCTCCCCCACAACCCACAGGCTCTGCTCACAGCAAGGCAGGTGGCAGGCAGCTGGGATAGTGAGCACAATGAGCAGTGGTGGGCAGGGCTGCAAGTGTGGTGGGGTGGTGGGTGGGTGGGCAGGGCAGTGAACACAGTGGACCGTGGCAGGTGGGTGGGAGGGGCTGTGAGCATGGCAGCTGGGTGCATGGTGCTGAGATCATGGCAGGGCAGCAGGCAGGTGGTTGAGCAGCTAATGTGACAAGCAGCAGCAGGCAGGTGGGCAAAGCTGCAATGGTGGCAGGGGCGGTGGTGGATGGGGCTGTGAGCAGCAATGGGCTACTGTGCACGATTTTGTGTGCTAGGCCTCTAGTTGTTATATAAGAGCCCTACTACAAGTTAGAGATGACAAGGGATTATTTTATTATATTATATTATACCAGGGAAGGAGTTAGATAGCAAAATAGCATTCCATGCAAGAGGCATCCCAGGTGAAGTCTAAGATTTGCCTTGCAAGCATTATATATTTCAATAAATAAATGTCATTATTTTTTCCTTTAAAGAGTTATATTCCTGTCCTGAAATTTTAAATTACTGTTCTATAACATACAACTTAAATAAAATAATTTAGCTAATTATGTTTCTTTAGGCTTTTATATTTTCAAACAACCTGTAAGATTCTTAGAGCAGGCACCATGATCTGAGTTCCCTTCCAGGTTTAGCAGAATAAGGATGTATCATGGACCCTTAATAACTGGTTACAATGAGAGTTATAGCAAGAAAAGTAACCACAAATCTTTAGGAACTACAAATATTTGCCAATATTTCCTGGGGAAATAGTTACAAGTTAGTTGGAAATGTTCGGAACTACAAATAGGAACTACAAATCTTCGTCTATATTCCCTGGAAAAATAATTACAAGTTAATTTGAAATGTTGTGTGATGAAGAGGTTGTCTAACCTACTATGAATGCTTGGAGGATTTCTTGGAGTAATGATCAAAACACAATAAAAAACAAAACCAAAATAGAACATATTAGAGAAATTCAACTGAAATTTGAGGTCTCTTGATACTCAAATTTAGTCAACCCAACCAGCAGAGAAGTGATATAATTTTTATATGCCCCAGAAATAGGATTAAAAATCTTTACTTTCTAAGTAGAGCCTGAAAGTTGTACAATTATTTTATGGGACAGTCTTGTGTTAACCAATTCAACCCAAACTTCTATGCCAATATTTAAAAGGCAGTGTGCAGTCGTTTGAACAGTAATAAACTAGCCCATAGAAATTCTAAATTTATTTTAATGAGTAAACTATAAACCCTACAAAATGTGAAATGCAACTATCCAAGGTATATAATGTGGTCAAAAGCCAGCTAAGTACCAATGATATAAGGAATATTTTATCTACTTACATATTAAATATATATATTACATACGTGTGTGTGAAATACATAGTAGTTTTCATATATAAACATTTAGTATAAAATTCTTGGAGTAAGATAAGACATGAGGAATTAAACTATAAAATTCTTTATGATTATTGTTATTAATACTAATAAGGAGCTATCAACCAGTAGAAACTGTCAGTTTACACATTTTCCTGTTATTGAATAGTTAATTTAAGTCTGTTTCCACAGTCTCCATCTTGATGAGCCTTGTTCCCCCATCACTAACATCAATTTATCGATGGTTTTACCAGTCATCAGTCTGCTGCCTCACTTCCCTGCCTCAATCCTTGTTGCTATTCCTAATGTTATAGAATTTAGAAGTGGGGCATGAGCAGTTATCTAGTCAAAACATGGAACTCATGAGAAAAATAGGCCCAAAGATCTAAGCAACTTCGTCAGGAACTCCCAGATAGTTAGGGTGACCACTTGGACCTGGACTCAGACTTGGCGCTTTAGTCTAGTGCTTTTCCATTTGCTAATACTGTAATACAGCCTCTCTGATCATGTGCTGCCACATTCAACTGCTTCAACATTGGAATTCTATAAAATCTCAACTTCCTGCCTCACTCTGACAAATTTCTTCCTTCATTTGTTCAACTTCCCTAACATCCCGATATCCTGGGGAAAATACAAGAGCTAATTTCCATCAGTATTTCAAAGAAAGGCTAATAGCAGATATTAGAGGAAGGAAATTATTTATTGAGCACATGCTAGATGCCAGGCATAGTGCTCAATGTTTTCACAGTGCCTCACTTGACCTTCACAACAGCTCTGGAAGATGAGTATTATATCCGTTTCAATAATAGAAAACAAAGACTCAGATGTTTTATCATATGTTTCCAGGTGCTACATTATTAGTAAGCACTGGCAATGAGGTCAAACCCAGTTCCACCATACTGTAAAGCCCACATTATTCCACAAAAACTTGCTACCTGAATCAGTCCTTTTGGATAGGAAACAATGAGTTGGTTGTTTATTGAGCAACAATCATGTAAACACCATTGGAGATACCAAAGGAAAGTGGAGCATAACTTTAGCCATTGAGCTCATTTATAATAGATCTGCAGATCAAGAATTATGATACAAGAAAGTGTTTCATATTCAACTATGTTTTATTTGCAAATGCATGTGGAGTTAAGAAAAGAGTGTTTAATTGCACTGCGTATCTTTAGAGGAGATAAGACTGGAATTGAAGATTAAAAAATATGCAGAATTAAGATGAGGTAATTTGAGTCAGAATACTCTAAATGTGAATGTAGACAACAGTGAGATATTTTCCTGTATGTCACTATATAAATATGTATGTGGTGTTTGTGTGGTAGAGTGGTAAGGCTATACTGATGGGACTGATGGTGATTGATCAGAAAACAATGCACAACAAGATGGTATAGGAAGGATGGGTTCAGATGGGATTGGTGGAATCTTAAAAACCAGAAAAGAGTTTTGGCCCACAACTACAGACAATAGATACTTTAGCAAGGTAATAAGCACTTGAGTACCGAGTACTAAAAATATTATTTTAATAATAGTTATAGGATTTAAAAAGACATTCCTTGAATGAAGAATTAATGGGTCTTCATTTCAATTAAGAAATAGGAGAAAGAAGTTAGAATGGCTATAAGAATGCCAATCTTTGAAGTTGGCCACTAGAGGTAACACAAAAATGAAGTGATATTTGTTAGGACTCTCAATAAACTGAGAGAAAGATTTGTTTTCAGCTTTCATTTATTATATTTAAAGTTGTCCTTGACCAATGGTCTGTAGCAGTTGGAAATATAGTACTTACTTGAACACAGCTTGTATCTCTAGAGTAAATAATTACTAGAGTTATTAAGTACATAAAAATGTTGAGTGAAAGACATAGCTGTAATAAGCATAAGCAAAGAAGTAAGGTTGGATTGATTGGAAAAATCAAAGAATAATCAGAAAAAAAACATCAGTATTACAGGTGCCAAAGATGGAGAATTGCTCAAGAATCTGCTGGAGGTCTATTGAAACAAATAAGGCAGTGAAATTGAAACCACTTTCAGGGATAGATGTTTATGCAATTTTATGCAACTGTCTGCATATTTCAGTATTTTCTACCTTCTGTTAGAGATTGCTCCTCCGTGTGTATGATTATATTAGTCTGCCATGTTTTCATATGGCTCCACCCTCTGCCAGACCAATTAAACCAGAAGTGAGCATCTAATCCATGCTACACCAAAGAGTTTCCCTGTCACGAGTGTATTTGAATGGGAACTGAAAAAGACAGCCAGTCCTTTTTCGGTGCAGAGGTTACAAGAGGTAAAACCAGTGATCTATGGATAAGCATGTTTGCTGACCTAGAGACAAAGACGCAATGATTATTTAGGCTCTATCAAAGCCCTTAGTTAAAGCAATTTCTTGGAGCCCAACTACAAAATTACCCTTTACGTGGTTTGGTAGTCTAGCTTTCCTTTCCATTCCACAAGTCATCCCCTTCCCGCTTTAAGCTAGTTTGAGGTCTTTTCCTGTTTTGTGTCAAAAAGAAGATATTGATTAATAAACTAAATAAAATACTTTTCTTATTTGTTCATTCATTCCAATTTCTTTCTATAATTTAGGAGGAAACGTACATGTCAACACACATACATAGATGCCTGCTGTAGTAATTTGAACCAAAACTGGCTAAATTACAAATGCATTTTACCAACTATTTCTCCTCTGTGTGAATACTATTGAAACATTGTATTAGATCAGCAATTTTCAACTGATGTGCTGCAAGAGGCACACTGGTGTGTGACAAGAATTTTGTAAACATGCAATATCTGACTACTTAGTCGAGACACTACCACTTTTTCCTTAGATTGCCAAATTAAACAATAGCCATCGGTGTGAATGAATCAAAATTATACTTTTTTTTTTCATATTGTCAAAAAAATTTTTTTGGTGTGTCACAGAATTTTTGTAATTAGTTTGTGTGCCATGAGATGAAAAAGGATGAAAATTCCTGTTTTAGGTAATTCAATTTGAAATAACAATGCCCTCTATTATACAGAAATTAACCTGCGTTCCTTTAAATGGACATGATTTCTTAAGAGGCTATGTGTGCTGAAATTCATGCTTATGGAGCTATATTTAGATCGGATGGTTTCACTAGACCGATATCTCCAACAAGAATGACAGTAAGGATTTTCATAAGTTTACAACTGGTGAGACCATTATCCATCAGACGGACATGGATCTAAACAATCAGCAGTCAAAATAGTTGAATTTTAGACTTTATCACTGAGATTCTTTATAATATTTCTTTAGATTTTTTTTCCTATGAAAAAAAGACTATATTTTTTTGTTTTAATGCAGCACAGATGGATTTCTTTTTTGTTCTATATCCCCCACTCCTGCCCAAAGAATTAAGTAAACTTCAAATACACTTACCAGGTTTCCTATAGTCAACACACTACTGAATTGACCAGTCATTGGATAGTGCTCCATGGCCATAAAGAGGGTGTTCAAGACAATGCAAATAGTGATGGCCAGATCAACAAATGGGTCCATCACAATTAAATTCACAAGATGCTTCACTTTTAACCATGCATCACAGCAGTCCCAGATCAAGAACAAATTGGCAAATCTATACCAGCAGGGTGGACATTTCTGCCTAGATTCTTCAAGTTCTAGAAGAATAAAGAAGAGTTAGTAAAAAACATTAAAAATGAATTATTGCACTAGATTATACATTACTTTATAAAATGGACATTTCTAGTTGGGGAATACAAGTTGATACAACAACTTAACAAACTTGAGAAGATAATTCCATTAAATATTTTCATAAAATGTTCATTAAAAATGTCATGAAATAGACTTTATTTCTCCTTTAATTAAATACAAAAATAAACACTTTGAATTTAATATTTTGCTTTAAACTAACTTCATTATTAATAACTTAGGCAATAGTTGATTAATTGCTATATTCTCTCATCGAAACAAGTTTTTGTATCAGCTTTATAGAAATATTAAATGTATGAAATAATATTGTTTAATATGAAAGTACCTTTTTAAAAACACTGTTTAAAAATGGGATCTTTATCAATACATGTGACTTATTCTTTCCTCTGATTGTTTCCACAACAGCATTGATTTTTCACACAATGGGAATATAGTATGTATATATTTTTAATATAGATTGAAACCCAAATCTATTTCTGTTATTCATATTTCTTTATATGTTTCAGAAGTTTATCCTAATATATAAAAAATTACTAGTAATTTTATGTTAAAAATATCCAATATACCAATAGAAGACACAAAATGTAACTGATGCTTTCTAAAGAACAGATGTTAGGTATGCCTTATGTAATTAACATACACTGCAGTACTAATTAAATACCCTTCTAAACTTCAAGTGATGACTTATTTAATGAATGAATAAGAGATTAGTAGTTACTGCCCATTCTCCTGTGTCAAAATTAGTAAGCATCGTGTTAGCTGTCCTTTGAGAGGATGTAATGGTTTCTGTGAATGTGGAAGATGGGGGAGATCTTTTAGGGTCCTTGCTGAAATGAAGCACATGTTTTGATTTGCCCAACTCACTCATATGCTTCTCTGAACCCCATTACCACCTCCTTGCCTGGAAAACAGGTTAAAGTTTGAGAGAGATATTTCTTTGAGCTTCTTCATACCAACACTTAAAATGGGAAGCATTTATTCTAATTGCTTAGGATAATGTAATATCAGGGTAAATAATCACTGATATAGTGTCAAGTGAGGAAATGTCACTCTGCAGAGATGTTAAGGACTGAAGTAAAAAAAGAAATAAGAACAATATTCGTTTCTGTAACCAATGGGAACATAATATGTTCCATATATCATCTACTTAGGTTTAATATATAGTTCTGATCCTGGGTAATTAACTATGGAAATTTAAAGAGAAGACTGAGGTTCCACAAAGCATATGATCATAGAAAGCTGCCTGCCCCATGGCCTGCTTCTTACCCTCCATTGTGTTGGTCAGGATGCTGGCTATGCTCATGGCTCTCTGCCTTCCAGAGGAGTCCTCTAGCATTTCCATTGAAATCTGGTAAGAACTTAGCCTTCTCTTTCGGACTTCTGTTTCAGTGGTGGTGCCCTGCAAACCAAATACTGATGGCTCAAACCACCCTTTTCAGTAACTAATACACCACCGTATAGTATTTTTTGGAAAACCATGCTACATGCAATTTTTCCAAGTCACAATTTTCAAGTGATAAAATGTTGAATTTATTAAGTTATAAACAGTTTTTTAAAAATTACGGTAGGTGATAGCCTTACCAAGAATTCACCAGTTAGAATGCAATTGTATAGGGCAATTATATATCCCTGGATTTTTCAGGGAAATTTTCATAAGCATGCTAATGTCATATATTGTTTCATCTTGTTCACATTCAAATTGTTTTTCTGCTTATTCAATAACTATAATCAATCTTCCCTCCCAACAAATAATAGGATTATATAGCCTCAAGGGTAAGTTATTTTACTTGAGGCTATATTGACAATATTGACATATATGAGCCAATTTTTTTCATGCACAAACACAGATGTACAATGAAATGTGTGTGCTTTCCTGAGATTTTCTTAATTATTTCTATATGCTATTTTATAAGAAATAACATTTTAGAGCCATTTTAAAAAATATCAAAATATTTGAGTCACTGTAATATTGACAGCTGTGTAAAAACTGCCCATTTTCTATATTGCTCACTATAATATTTAATTTTAAATACATGAAATTTCCAGAATATGAAAAATTATACAATTTTGGTTGATCATATATCTATAGTAATGATTTGGTTGGTAAAGTGCTCGTTATTTTGTGTTGGTAGGTCTACTGAATTTGCAGATATTATTTCATCCCAGATTCTAAAAACTGGGTTCTTTTAACCTAAAGCATTTGAAAGCTAATGGTCCCTTACAATTTAATTGATTCTAAAAAGTTTGTTGTTTTTTTTCTTTTTGCATTCAGTGAATAATACATAATATTTAAGGACTGCTTCCAAAATGACGGTCCTTAAAAATAGCGTAGTATTTCATTATTAGTCCTCAATTATTTCAAATCGGGATACAATGTCAGTAGGAGCTAACTTGTTATCTATTATCACCTCTGGCAGTTGTCCAGCAGGTGAAGTTAAAGCTGAGGGTCCACCCACCAAGGAAACCACACCATTGCAATCCACAGTGCTGTGCATCTTCCCACTCGCTGGAAGCCCTGGCACCATCCTGGATGACATACTGGCCTGACTAACGTTACTGTTGCGTCGCTCTCCATGTCTGTGGGGCACAAACAGTGAGTCCCTCCTGCTCTCGCTGTCTTCAAATGTACTGTGCTCGTCATCAGCAAAGTCATTTTCAGAACCGACATCCTTGGCCCGACCTCTGAAGCTGAAAATACTTGTTTTGCTGTTGCGTCGTGGGGAAAACAGGGAGCCACGGATACTTAGCAGAGACTGAGGAGAGAGCAAGGGAGAAAGGGATGGGGGCGGGGGGCACACACACAGTTATTTACTAGGAGTCCTAATATTGCAGAATCTATTTTCTTTTGGGTGTAGGATAGTCTTGCTCTTAAACACAGGCAACCAAATCTATAGAGAACACATATGTTTTGATATTTTTATTATAGATCACAATGCAAATTTAAGTATAAAGTGTCCATTTCTTAACTAAAAATCTTGATTTGCAATTTACTAAGTCCACGACTATTTCATTTAATCTTCATCTAATACTATGATGTGTATTTTTTAATCACAATGTTATAGGGCTGGAACATCATGTTGAAGAAGACAAGTGGGTTTCTTGTTTTTGTGGGAGTGGTAGTTAAACAAGTAGTAGGTTGCTCTCTCTGCCAAATACCATGATCTGAAAGGACATACAACTTGGAAAACAAGTTATGGCTCAAGTGAGACTGTTGGCTCAGATTTCAAATATTTGTAGAAAATATTTTACTTCTGGATATAATGGTTTAAAAAACAAAACTTCTTTCTCTTCATTCACTTCTTTTGGATTCTGATAGGAAATTATTCTTTTTCTGTACCTGTTTGTCTCTAGCCACCTGGGAATAAAAGTCATAAAATTAATCTATGATTCTGTCTGCCAAATTTGCTAGCAGTTCCCCAAATGGCTTATCATGATTCACATTATTTGAGAAAATATATATCAAAGTAATGACAACAGAGAGTATTTCTAAACTGCTTTATAAATCATTTTCTTCTTTAACATTTAACACTAAGTGCTTTAAAAAGCAAGATATATATACTTGACTTTGCTAAAGAAGGTGATATAAAACACAGCTTATCCTTCTGATCTCACTTTAATTTTATTAAAAGGAACTGGATGATTCAAAACCATTTTATGTTACACATGTTCACAAATAAATCAAGTTAATAGTTTCTGGTACAGGAAAATGAGGATTTAGCATGAAGTCTCTTCTTTCACTTTTGGGATAGATTTTAAACTTGCAGCACTGAATAGTTCTGCATTGATTCTAGCCTTGATGGTAACCTTTGTTCACTCCCTTTCTCACTGACCGTGACGTGACACTCCCTGTTGCTCCTCTCCCCCTCCCCCCTAGTTCATCTCTCATGACCTCTCTTATCTCTCTGCATAGCCAGGGTAATAATGTATTCATACATACAGACACATGTGCATACATAGTCATATGTCAGCATAAATATGCCCGGGTGTTCCCTTTCTTTCTCCAAGCTTCCGTGTAAAACCAAATAAAATTTTAGTGGGGAAAAGCATTGGAAAGGCAAATTCCATCAAATTTATTTTTGTCCCTCTGCCTACTTAGGTAATGCTGATTTTCTTAGGCCTCATTCATAGCTTTATTTTTATGACTTTTCCCAGACTACAAAGCACTAGAATAATTTCTGTTGCCCTTTATAACAGGGATGTTCTAAAAGATACAATGCATTTAAAAAGATGCCATTGGCCTGGCCTGTATAGATCAGTGATTGAGCATCGATTGTTGAACCAAGAGGTCACAGTTCAATTCCAGGTCAGGGCACATGCCAGGGTTGCGGGCTCAGTCCCTAGTGTGGGAGTGCAAGAGGCATCCAATCAATGATTCTCTCTCATCATCAATATTTCTATTTCTCTCTCCCTCTCCCTTCGTCTCTGAAATAAGTAAAAATATATTAAAATAAAATAAAAAGGTGCCGTTGCTTTGGATTTGGTTAGGGTCGCCACAGGAAGTACCTACTGCCTATTTGTCTAACCTGTCGCTGTGTCTGCATGACACACATTTGTGCAGCAGGTGTGTCTAATCACTATTGACAGCGGTTAGATGGATTTTTGCTCATCAAACTGATCAAGAAATTAGACATTGAGGAGAAATTAATTTAGCCCCCATTATAAACAATGTTAATGTTTTAAATCTCCTCAGATTCAATTTAAATGATCAGTGCCTTGGTGTTGTCCAGGCTGGTTTTTGAAACTTTAGTGTGGACTTTTAGGTCCTTGCCTTCTGGAATCTAGATTCAGTGAGAGAGGGTCAGACTCTTGAATCTGAATGTTCACCAGCTGGTTCTGTGAAGGTGGCCCTCACTCTACACTCTTACATTAACCCCTGGGTCGGGTCGGTGTAATCATCTTATACGCTCCTGTTCAGAGGCTATCTTTGGAAACTGAAATTCTGTGTGCAAAGATTGGGAGTATGTGGTACATTCATAATGTATCCTGTACATGCCTTTAATTTGCATGTTTTTATGTCAGGGTGTTTTCAAAGGCGGTCCAGATCTTTGAGTTTATTTGAAACTTCTATTCACTCTGTAGAAAGTATAATAATGGGTGTGAGCACAGCTTTCCAGGCAATGGAGACTGAAAAAGGCAATGATAAAAATAGTATTTAGAGAAAAGAAACCAAAAATAGCACGCTAAAAGATGCAGCGGCGTGCAGGGAATGCCCACAGCTGTGCCAGGCCTTTCTCCGGGAAACAAGCTTTTGTGCTCTAAGGAGAGAAAGATCCTCTCTCTTTGCCTCAGGCATGCCCAAACGTCCATCCCAGGGTTTTCTGTTACCTTGGGCCTAGAAGGTAAATCTGAACTCTTTTCCTTAATTTTCAACAACAGAAGGGAGAATAGAAGAAATAGGGTCTGTAAAACACGATGCAGGGCTGGACTCAAGTGGTTTTGGAAAAGTCAAGGTGGAAAACGATGGAGGGAATTCCAAGATGTTCTAGTAAATGCACACAAAGTCATTATTGGATAGAAATGTCCACTTAATAGCACTTCAAATTGAAAATATGTTTCCTATCAATGTTTTCAATCATCCAACAATTATACTTTGTTCTAGCTACAAAACTTCCGGTTTAATATGGATTGTCTCAGTGTGTCCAAACAACATAGATGGAATCTTGGGCGGGATCTACTTTCCATTGTATAACTTTGAACACTTTTTCCATTTTGTATTATAAACAATTTATTATCTATTTAAAAATAAAATACTAGATGGCTTCTCTGCCTTGAAGTTTTCAGAAAATATATTTATTTTGAAGAGTATACCCTGTCCATCTTAGGCTTCTTGTCCCCCCACCTTCAATGTTTCTCTTTCCCATCAAAGTCCTTTTTTGTTTATAAAACCAGAAATTGTAATCTGCTTTTGGAATATTTTTTGTTTGTGAGTTGTGTTAATGCTCTCTGTGTCTTTTTACTGAGGAGAGTAAATGTTGGTGCTAATATGCTTTTCTCTTTAATTTTTACATATCTATCTATCATCTATCTATCTATCATCTATCTATCTATCTATCTATCTATCTATCTATCTATCTATCTACCTATCTGCCTATTTCACTATCTCCCCATCTACAAATCTGAAGTCTTTTTCTTAATTTTCAACTACAGAAGGGAGAATAGAAGAAATCAGGTCTGTAAAACACAATGCAGGGCTGGACTCAAGTGGTTTTGGAAAAGTCAAGGTGGAAGACGACGCAGGGAATTGACCTGGCTGTCCGCTAATTTCCCTCTGCTAATGGCTTCTCCAGGCTCCTCAGCTCAGGCCTCCCAGCTGCCGGTTGGGCATCCCAGGCAGGCACACTGCCGCACCGGGGACCTGCTTACACTTGCTGGAAGAGCCCAGATGCTGTTCTGTGAGGTAACCTCTTCCCTTGGCATCTCTAAATGTTTGCTGAATGTCTCTTTACAGTGAGGTTTTTCAGACCAACCCTATTTAAAATGTTCATCTCCAGTTAGTGATCCTGATTCCCCTTTTCAACTTTATTTATTCCTATATAGCACGTATCCCCTTCTAACACATTCTATAACTTATTGTCTGTCTCCTCCTTTAGTATAAAGTTCTCTGAGGTCAGTGGATTGTATGGCTTTTGCTCAGTGAGATATTTTCAGCATCTAGAAGTGTGTCTGCCACACAATAGGTTATCAATAAATATTTGTTGAGTAGCCAAATGAACTAATCCACAAGTTTTTATTTGAGCACCATGATGAAACCATGGTGGACAAATGCTGATTTTCAAAAACACATAGATATGTTCATGTAAATGTTGCTACTCTGCATACACATTTGTGAGTAATTGAAACAGTGGAACTACTCAAATTTCTAGTTTCTCATTTAGAATTCATTTTACCTGTTTTAACTTAAGAGCTTTACTATGCGTCACATAGGTATTCTATATTGTTTAGTCCCCTACAACTATTTAAGGTCGACATTACTACCCCATTTTACAAAGTAAAAGTGACTTGACCATGGTCACAGAACTAATTTGGAGTTGAAATATGAACACAGGCTTTGCGACATCAATCATTAAGCTGTGGTGTCAAGTACTACTAATCCTAACTACTTCTACTAATCTTAATAATGCTAAACTATATCAGTCAAAAAAGAATCTGGTCCTACACAGGTTCAAGTTAAACCCAAAAGTGTTATACTGATGTACTATCATACTTTATATTTGTATTATGCCAGATAGTTGTTGGATCTCTTGATACCAGCATCCTCTGTAGGAAACGGTGTTCATATTATAACATTTTGTGTGTACATAACTATTTTGTCCTAATATGAAAAGTCAAGCTATAAATTATTAACAGAGTTAATTTTTTATTTACACATTAAATGTAAATTATAAATTAAATGCCCATTGATAACTTGTATATGCCTTTTGCTCCCAACCAAGAACTAAACAATGAATTTTGTACTTATTCTACTTTTTAAAGAAGTGTTATAAGAAGTTTGTTCTTTATAAGAACAAGTAGCTCTTGGTAAATATATAGTTTTTTTGCTCTAACTTAATTTTAATTATGTAGAGTGTTCCTCAAAATATTACCTTTAGGGCATAATTATGAGCTATATTAATATGATTAGAAGAGTCAATAATTCATTGTACATGAGAATTTAATGGACCAGTGTTCAAAGTCATAATTACTTAATCACCAATTTCATAACTATTTACTCTTTACATAACAGATAAAACTTATTGACAGATAGAAAGTTAAAACAAATTTTTCTCTTTGACTTGACATATGCTAGAGAATTGATTAATTGGCATTAAATCAGAAATAAAATAGACCATCTTCAAGTTAGTTCTCTTCAAGAGCAATTAGGTCATAATTTCCTTCTAATGAATTATAGCATGACAGCAGATCAGGAAAATGGAGACTCACAGCAGTACAGTTCTCCTATCCTATCTAATAAAGAAGGGATATGCTAACATTGACCCTCATGCTGTCGCAAAAAGGATGGCACACATAGCCAATAAGGAGAGAATATGCTAATTGACTGCCCTGCCCTCAAAGATGGCAGCATCCACAGACAATAAGGGGGGAATATGCTAATTGACTGCCCTGCCCTCAAAGATGGTGGTGGCCACAGCCACAAGATGGCAGTGCCCAGTCATCTTAGCCCTGCTGGTCTGGCCTTATCACGAGCTTGCTTCTGGAGTCCCCCAGTCCCCTCAGCCCCCCAGCCGCCAAGGGCCAGCCCAAAGCACAGGCAAGCCTCGGATGGCAGCTGCCCGCCTCTCAGGGCTGGCGCAAGGTATAGGAAAGCCTCAGATGGTGGCTGCCCAGGCTCAGGTAACCAGGGCTGGCTGAGGCTTGCGATGCCGGCAGTGGCAGTAGCAGAGATGTGATGAAGGTGTCGCCTTCCCCTGATCGCTGGGTTGCCTCCCACTCCTGAGGGCTCCCAGACTGTGAGAGGGAGCAGTCCCGGCTAAGGGACACCCCCTCCAGTGCATGAATTTTTATGCACTGGGCCTCTAGTCAGAAGATAAAGGCCAAGTCCAGAGATATTTCTTTTCAAGATTCATAACATATGTTGCAATCAGAACCACAGATAATAAAGGCAGAAACCTAGATGTAAAGAAGATAAATTCATCCGAGGTCTCAGAAAGGAAAAGGTAAGCAAAGGATTGCCAAATTATCTCCCAGAAAAGTATGATACAGAGGTTTTATTCTCCATAGCAACCTCCCCTCAAAAAAAAAAAAGCAGATGAAGAAACACGGTCCCAAAATAGTGCAACATTTAAAGCTGATTACGTTAAGTTAAAAGTTAATCTATATAAAAGGCTAATATGTGAAGTGTCCCTCCCACTGTCTGACCAGTCACTATGATGCACACTGACCACCAGGCAGCAGATGTTCAGGGCAGGAGCTGCCGTGACGCGTACTTGCCATTTATAGAGAAATGGCACTGTGGTCCTGGCGCCCACAAAGCAACGCTCGGCTTCCCCCAAGTGAGACACATGCCCTGCCACCACCCCAGAGCGACAGCTCACCAAATCACAGCTGACACTGCCAAGACCCCATGACGCAAAATGTGGCTCACAGCCCAGCTCAGCCTGGAAATGGTGGCTGTGGGCGCCAGGTACTGACATCACCTAGCAACACCCAGCTTCCTCTCCCGAGAGACTAGCCTCCTCGCAGTTTCTTCGGCCCAGGAACATGACTTGCTTCATAGCTAGGTGGCAACATTTCACACTGTAACCAAATGTTGTTTTTTGTGTCTCATCTCATTTGATCCTCACAGAATTCCTAGAGCAGGTAAATAGGAGAGTCAGTAGAATTCTATTTTCTTTTCATTAGCCGGGAATCAGAGATTTGGAAAGTTTAGAAACTTGACCCAATTGAAAAGCAGTAAGAAATGGTAGACCTTGAAAACAACTTCAAGTTTTCTCACTGCACAGAACATAGTCAAACACTGCTGCAGTTAAATATTTTACCCTTTGTTCTCCCTCCATGATCTACAATAATAATCTGCTTGGTGTTGATATTTACTGCTGTGTTGCTGACAATTACCTGAAAGAGAAGTTGGGGTGCTTCACTGGCTGGAAAAAGTTTAGCTACATCAGAAAGCAGGTCCAATTAAGCAAGTTTATTCTATATCTATAAAAGGCTACATTGACTTACACATGTGCAATACATATAAAGCTGTTGCTGGCGCCAATCGCACAAATGTGTTTTGATCTGTCATTATAAGGAAAGGGCGAATACCGATATTAAAATATTTTTTCTAATTAATTTCCTTTCAATTGCATGAATTCATGCACTGGGCCACTAGTGATTTAATAAAAGTTTTGTTTAAAAGTAATTTATAATATTAATGTAAGTAACTATAGTAAATATTAGTTACCCACCTTTTCTTTAAATCAGATATATAAAACAAAACACAGCAATTAACAAGCAACAGCGATGACCAAGTAAATTGGAGAACTTGGTAGAAAGCCATACCTGATGCGGGGAGTAGAATTTCTTGTCACTAGTGAGACGGTTTCCGTCCATGGAGAAAAGGAAGCTTCTTCTCTTGACACTGTCTTCAGACTCAGATTTGGGGAACCGGTCTCCCTCGCCTTTGTGGTTTCCTTCAAGATGCTCCCTCTGTCGTCTCTTCTTCCTTCTGTTCCTCCACTCCTTAGCACTTTTGGAGCTTAACTTTGAGGCTTCTGAGGAGCTTTCCAAGAGCTCTCCCAGGCCACCTATTCCACTAAAATCTCTTGAAGCAGCTGATGCTGCCGCAACTGCCTGTTTAAAACAGAGCGAGGCACTGGTGAGAACATAGGACTTTGAAAACTGTTCAGTGGTACAAATGTTGCCACTTTTGGCTGTTAAAGCTATGTGAATGTGATGTCTTCTGGCCATTTCATTGTGCTTTGACTACAAGAGTTCCATTACTAATGACAGGGTTTTACTACAAGAGTTCCACTAGTAATGACACCGTAAAGCAATATGCATTATTGGTAAGAAAAGTCCCGTTTGGCACATCTACTGAAAAGATGTGCCAACTCTGTGGAAATTAGCTTCATTTCAGGAGACGGTTGTTCTCTTAAAAAGTATCTACATTTTAAAAGCAAATGTTTCTTTCCATGATTGCTGGTCTGGTTACCATTCCAGCTCCATAACTGTGTTCCTTCTGAAACATGTGATTGTGCACAACTGCATGGCATTTTTTTCTTTCTAAATCTAGGGCAAAATATTTGTGTGTTCGTGTGAACTCAAAGCATTTAAAGTGTTTACTGTTTACCTCTGGATAGAAGTTGTGGCAATGTATTGGCTAGTTTATCCTCTTACTTCATTTGAATTACATTTATTACTATAGTTCACATCTTTAGGGTCATGTTAATACGAGATCAACATGATTAATTTATTGCATAGCACTTTTAATTTTAAATTCTTCAATGTTATAAATTATTATAATGAATAATAACACATGCTAACATAGCAGTCAATAAGTACCTAAAATTATCATTCAAGGGGTTATGATAATTTTTCAATATTTTTCCATATTTTAGCACTAAGTATATAGTTAAGCATTTCAAATTTCTGTACGTGCTAAAGAAACACAGCCAACTCTGAAATGAAGTATGGCAAACATTTTGTATTTTTATTTATATGAATAGTATTTTTAGACTGGAAATGATCTAAACATGACTAGAGAGGATATGAAACAGCAATATAGCGCATATCAAAGCTGAGTTCTCATTAAGTATATTCCTGTTTTTAAACATAATCAAGGAAATGGAAATGATTAAATTATGAGGATACTGGTTCAACTCTCTACATATGTCATTCCTAAGTATAAATAACTCTAACTTATCTACCGTTTTGTTCTGTCGTTTCCACTAGACTGTAAGTTAGACAAGAATTTTCTCATATTTTGGTGCGCATTGCCTAGTATGTCACCTGACATAAAAAACAAAACAAAACGGGGACTCAGTTACTATTTAGTAAATAAAGATAAAAAAATGCATAATGTTGTCAATTGTTTTGGACACTGATGTGGGATTGGGGGAAGAATAAGGCATACTTAACTTTGACTTTTCTAGATCTCATAGAAGACTGCCAGTATGTGTAACAGAAATGTATTTTAGAAAAGAATGAAGATAAAAATTATAATGCTTTGACATCATGTTGTGATTTATATTTCCTCCTTCCAGGGGAGAAACAAACTCTCCTAAGTAGCTTACATTTCTGAATCTCATCTCAACTTAAAATATACCATATAGAGAGAGATACCAATTCTCTAGGACTAACCTGATTCCAGTGATGGAATTCATGGTACTGTGTATAGTACCAAATATTTGTGTTGAGCTAAGCAACAGATAAAATGTAAGACAGCTATTTGTTAATATTGAATACTATATTCATTACGGAAACCCCGGTCTAAAACTTGGTATGAGACAATGCCTAGAATTCAGATGAAACATTAATTCAGAATTTGGGTATTTATAGAATTGTGTAGAGTCAGATAGCCAGACTTTTATTGAATTCTTGGTCATCAGTATTACTTCTAACATCATCAATGATGAAAGATGAAAAATATTATGAGATATTTTAAAATATGAATATGTTAAATATAAATATTTGTAAAATGAATAAAACAAAAAGCACATTTTCTGTAGCAAGTTAAATGTAGTTGATTATGCCTAGTACAGAGAATATACATAATATATACCATTGAAAGAATGGAATATACATGTATTCCTCTTTATCCAAATAATGTCCTTAATGCACCTTTTCATTTTGAATAGACAGAAACATGCAACACACAGAGCTAATCACTTATTGTCTCGCTTGTTGTTAGAAACAAAGGAAGTGGTGATAATATTCCTCTGCCATAATCCTGAAGCTCATGTTCATCTAAATCACTTCCGGAATTTGTTTTGCATAAGACATGATTTCCCTACCTATTCTGGGTAACAGTTGGCAAATAACTCAAAACTAAAACAGATTTCTAAGGCAACAATGGTAACCTCCCGACACAACACATTTTCTGTGTCACTCACCAACTCAAATCTGTCACTTGTTCCACTTCCAGTGATTTGATGATCCCTCAAAGGCAGATGTTTCCTGTCACCTCTCATGTCTGTGTACCTGTTTATACCTAGCTCTGTGACATGGCCAATGTCCTGTTTATTTGCAAATGGCTTGCTGAATTCCTCTTATAGTAAATAATTAATAAGTCCTTAATAATTACAAGAGAATACATTTTCTTCTTTTAAGATATCTGTGTGATTCAAAATAGGCTCTATAACTCAGTATCTGTGTCTTTAAACTATAAAACCACATGACTGCCAGTGATTCTACTGCATTTTAAACATAAAACCCAGTTTTAAAACCCTACTCAAAACTACAAGACACTGTCCTAGCCAGTGTGCTAAGGTGGTTGATTGCTGTCCCATGCATCAGGAAGTTGCCGGTTCAATGCCAGGTCAGAGCACATGCCCAAGTTGTGGGCTTGATCCCCATGATCAGCAAGTTCTAAATATATGGTTGAACTGGATAACTAGCTAACCAAACCAATTCATTGTTAAATCCCCATTTCTCTCTCTCTCTCTCTCTCTCTCTCTCTCTCTCTCTCTCTCTCTCTCTCTCTCTCTTCCTCCCCCCCTCACACACACACACTCACAAAAGCCTGAAATAAAGACCTAATGTTATATGTTGTCCATCTTCAAAGTAACTAAGTATTATTAAAAACTTCAATTTTGAAACTATAAATGCCAAGGATATACTGTTATTCAAATAAAGTTTCAAATATCTGCAGCCATCTATCTGGGGGAAAAAAAGAAGAAGAAGAATCCCTATATATCAAAAAGTCACTATGTACAAAAGTTTTTTTGCACTTCTATTTTCGCCAAGAAATAATAGCAGGGGTCAGATTTACTCTCCTTCCTGAAGAATCAATAAAATGGACAGAACTCATGTAATAATGGTTTTGAAGACTGAATGAGACATTGGGTAGAGTATTCAGAAGGATTTTCACTAAACTGTAGGAAATAATTAACCCTAAACTACATGCTGCCCTAATTCTACCTAATGAATCTCTAAGTTTTGAAGATGTAAAGGATCAAACTGTTTATAAATAATGTAACTATGTCTCCCAAAAAGGATCAATAATTTTTTATAGAAATACAAAAATATTGAGCAACAAAAAGGTAAAATGAACAGCGTCTGTAATTCAACTGAAGATTTTTGGCAATGTAAAAAAAAAAACCAACAATAAACCACACACACACAGGAGTAGATGACCATTCGTGAAGAAAATAATTAATTAAAACCAATATACATTGTAGATGTTAGAATTACTAGATAAGGACTTTAAATGGTTATTACAACTGTAATTTATATGTTCAAAATATTAGAAACAAGGGAGATATAAAAGAGATGCAGATCAAATTTTTAGAGTTGAAAACTGTGATGTCTGAGATGGAAAATTACCCTGAATGAGATTGATAGAAAACATGACACTGAAGAGGAAGATATAACAATAGAAACTATCCAAGCCAAAATAAACAAGCTGATTCTAAAGCTCAAATGAAACTACAAAGGACCTAGAATAGTCAAAACAGTTTTGAAAAAGATAAAAATAAAGTTGGAGAATTATCACCATCTGATTGTAAGACTTATTAACCAGCTACAGTAATTAAGAGTGTGGTATTGGTCCAAAGACAGACAAGTAAATCAATTTAACAGAATAGAATTCAGAAATAGACCCACTCACATATGGAGAACTGATTTTTGACAAAGGTTCAAAGGCAATTAGAGGAGGGAGAATATTTTGTTCAGTTAATAGTTTTGGAATAATTAGATATCTATATATATAAGAGCCTAAACAACCAGAGGACTAGCCAGTAGTTATGACCTGTACTGACCACCAGGGGGCAGGCACTCAATGCAGGAGCTGCCCCCTGATGGTCAGTGCACTCCCACAGCAGGAATGCTGCTCAGCTGACCAACAGACACCAGATTCAGGGCTCACCTGGCAAGCACAGCTGCGCAAGCCTCTGTGGCAGCATTACCAAGTGGCGGTGGCAGTGGTAGCAGTGCTGGGATAAGCGGGAGCGGGAGTGGGCTCGATGCCTGGCCCAAGCTCAGGCTTCTCCCTGACTGCCTGCTACTTTGTTCACTACTGCATACCTCGAGGGATGTCGGACTGCTGGTTTCGATCCCTTGGCCTGTGGGGATCGGGCCAAAACCAGCAGTCCGACATCTCTCGAGGGGTCCCAGATTATGAGAGGATGCAGGCCAGGCTGAGGGACCCCACCGGTGCATGAATCATCCACCAGGCCTCTAGTCTATATATAAAACAATGTCAACCCATAAAACACATTTTACACACAAAAAAACACATTGTCCTAAATATAAAACACAAAACTATAAAACCTGTAGAAGAAAAAAATAGGAGAAAATCTTCATAATGCCCATTTGGCAAAAAAATAAAAATAAAAAAAGGAATTAGATACAACACCAAAGCACAATCAAACAAAAAAGTTTAATAAATTAATTTATAAAAATTAAAAACTTTCATTTTAAAAATACTATTAGGAGAATGAAAAGACAAGTTACAGACTGGGAAAAATATTTGCAAAGCATACATGTTATAAAGGACTGACTTATTCCTAGAATATATAAAAACTACTCAAAACTTAATAAGAAAACAAACTGCTCAGCTAATATAATAGCAAAAGATCTGAACATCCATTTCTCAACAGAAACTATACATATAGAAACAAAGACATGAAAAGACACTCAAAATCATTAGTCATTAAGAAAATGCAAAACAAAACAGCAATGAGATACTTAATATAATGGTTAATAAGACTTACCATACCCAGTGTTGGCAGAAGTATTTGAGGCAATGTAATTCTGACATGAATTAGATCTCACTATAACTTTCCATGATATTTACCTTTCAACTTACATTTTTCTTCTAAAAAAACACTGTTATCCTTTCTCTTCTCCCCAAGACATAAGTGCCCATTCAACACGCCTCTAGCCCAAATAAGCCATAATGTTAATGAGAACTTAAAGTTAGAATCTAATAGAAGATGCCTTCCTGATATCATTAGAAGAGCTGCAGGAAACACCTTTTGTGCTACGGAAACCCAGAAGAATGGTTAGGAGTAGGTATACCTGAAGTTTTCTTCTTAACGCTTTAGACTACTTAACTTCAGAATAAAACCTCAAATAGTGTAAGTAGTAAAATTACAATGGTGGGACATATCAGTGATGTCTCTTTTTCACATTAAACTGAAAATCAGATCCCCTCTCAGCTTTCTTGAGACAACTGTATAGTAGTTAACCTCATCCCAAATGTATTTTCTACCACCAACAAATTTCCTTGTATATAATATCTAAAAAAAATTCTTTGACTCCCAACCTCAGCAACAATTTTATATTTCTCTTTTTGAATAAGAATGCCTATATTCCAAATGAAAATCTAGTTCCAATTTGGCAAAAATATTCCTACTTAAAATTTTAATAATAATAATAATAATAATAATAATAATAAAGATTTGTTTATCTTTCAGTACCTGAGCTTCTTCCTGTTGTTTTCTTAGCTGTTCGAGCATCTGCTGAAATTCAGCCTCTTTCTGCTCTGCCTCTTCCATGGTGGCCTGATTCTGCTCCTCATAGGCCATGGCCACCACAGCCAGGATCAAGTTCACCAAGTAAAAAGAGCCCAGAAAAATCACCAGGACAAAAAAGATCATGTATGTTTTTCCAGCAGCACGCAATGTCTGGGGGAAGGGGAGGAAGGAACAACTTCATGAGTACTTCATATTATCATGTCAATAAACACCTGATTACCATATCTAGAGAGCCAGAAGTGAATGCTTTTTAGCATCCAATGTATTTTAACCACATCTGAAAGGCACTCTCCACGAAAGCCACCCTCAATGCCTTTCATACAAGAAACTCTCAACATATAGGTACTAACTGAAGGAGCAATTGGGGTCCTCAACACCCTGACTTTAAACAGGACCTTCCTCTGTATTCCAGAGTGTTATAAAGTATCCAGGCGTGTTAATTTAACATCCCTGTGATGGCCTACATGTCCCCAGAATTCATGCGTTGAAATCCTAATGCCCAATGTGATGGTATTAGAAGGTGGGACATTTGGGAGGTGCTTAGATGGTGAAGTGGATCCCTCACAAATGAGACTAATGCCTTCTAAAAAGGGCTTCCAGAGAGATCCCTCGCTCCTTACACCAGGTGATGACACACTGACAAGGTGTCAGTTCTAAGCCAGAAAGAAGGCTCTGGCCAAGATGAGACCATGCCGGTGTCTTGATTTTGCACTTCCTAGACTCTAGAACTGTAAGCAATAAAGTTCTATTATTTGTAAGCTGCCCAGGCGTGGTATTTTGTTATGACAGGCCAAATGGATGAAAACACTTACCAACTGGTAAAGGTTTTCCCAATAGTCTTGAGTCATCAGTCGAAATAGAGACAGGAAGGCCCAGCTAAAGGTGTCAAAGCTCGTGTAGCCGTAGTTGGGGTTTCGACCAGCCTTCACACAGATGTACCCCTCTGGGCACTGGCTGTAAGAGGGAAATGGAGCTAAGGTCAGCATGGCAATTACTGCAATCTCAGTCAACACTGCTGTCTCTGATTAATTTTCTTGCCTTTCATTTCTAGAGCATTTCAGATAATTGCGCACAGTGAAACTCTTATCAGATTAAATTTATTAGGGAAACCAACAGAAAATTTAGGTTCAAAAAGTCAGTTTTATAGACAGAATGGCAGAGAGGCAGCAATCACACACTTTTGTCTCTGGCACCATCAATATCCTGCTCTTTACAAAGTGGCAAGTGTCAATAAATTAAAAATAAACCTGGCTGGCGTGGCTTGGAGGTTGAGCATTGACCTATGAACTGGGAGGTCATGGTTCAATTCCAGGTCAGGAACATGCCCCAGTCGTGGGCTCAATCCCCAGTAGGGGGTGTGCAGAAGGCAGCAAGTTAATGCTTCTCTGTCATCATTGATGTTTTTATCTCTCTCTCCCTCTCAGTTCCTCTCTGAAATCAATAAAAATATTTTTAAATAAATAAATAATAAAACAATAAAAAGTCAGAAAACAATCAAAGGTTAATTAAGCTCAACTTAATGAGCTTACTTGTCAACCACTTTGGTAGAATTTTCTAAGATAACATTTATATTTTAGAACAGTTTTAGATTTATAGAAAATTTGCAGAGTGTACAGAAATTTCCCATATGTCCCATGCCCAGCTTTTCCATATTATTAACATCTTCTGGTACATTTTAATAAGTATCGATACATTATTATTAACCAAAGTCCATACCTCATTAAGAATTTTATTTGACATTTAACAATATAGCAGTTATCACTTTTAGCAAATAAATGAACCAACCCATAGTATGTACTCAATAAAAGGAAGTGATTGCTATTATTTAAAAAGAATAAAGTAGGCATTAACCAACCTTATCTAAAATCTTATCTAGTCTTTTACATTAACAATAATAATAAAAAATAATAGGTAACATGCAGTAAGTGCTTATGATGGGCCAGATGCTAGTAATAATCACCCTAACAACCATAAGAGAGAGGTGATATTACTCTCCCCACTTTAGAAATAAGTAAACTCAGCTAGAAAGAGCTTAGGACTCTTTTCTAAGCGCAAAGAGTTTATAAATAGTGGAGTTAGAATTTAAACCTAGGCATAAACGAACTGTAGAAGTTATGCTCTTATTTACTACACTCTAACAGCAAAGGTTGGGAAAACTATGAGGAAATAAAAATCTCCCCTACACTCCATCTCTAAGATTGATATATGTTTTCAATAGCTCACTTAGATTTTAATGTTTTCAGTTTTCTAGGATGACTCAAAATATGTTCTGTAAGTTCTGTGATCTAAGAGTCCCTTACTATTGCTCTCTCTTAGATTCTAAAAATTTCACTCTCTATCCTGATTTAAAATTAATTTACAATATTCTTTCAAAAACATGTTGGGTGTGAGAGACTAGCAGGATAGCTAAGATATTGCAGCATCTGTTACTGTAGAATGTGCCCAAAAAGAACTCTTAATATACAAACTCAGACTTGAACATGCCCTTAACATTCATCCGCCTCTTGGCTTCATTACACACAGGGTTTCATGTTATTTCAAGATTATGAAGTCTCTCAAAGCTGTTGCACCCTGAAGACCATGCTATAATTCTGGATCCTTTCCAACCACATCAAAACTTATCCCAACTACAAGTATTCAACACAAAGCCTCCCATCCTGTGTTTCCTTCCCTGGGTTTCCTAAATGGCTCTGAAGCATTTACACAAAGATAGACTATGGACATTCACACTTTGGAGCAATAATACAAGTGCATCTTAATTGTGAAACTTTGCAGAGATCTTCACCCAAAGGGATGGTGTTAATGCCTGAGTTGGAACTGACAGTAATCCAGTAAGACAGAGAAGGTGCTTCCTACGTAGGCAGCACCACTATTGTATACATGTGATGCTGTCCTTATGTTTTTTCTTACCTGCTTTTTTCCAAAGTGCTCTATATCTTTAAAAAATATTGTGCCTTACCCTGCATCTGAGCCATTTCCACAGAGTAAAGGGTCTTTTTGTCCATCCAAAACATAAAAGTGACCTGTTAATATAAAAAAATATACTAGTTTATTTCATATCAGTCCTATTGATGTTAAGAAAAATGAGAGTTAGACTACCTCAGCTATTCCCAAAATGGACACCAATAAAGTATATTTACAAAGATGGCTCCACACCCACAGCCTCAATTATTTATTGAAAATTCGTTCAGCAAGAGCGAAGGTTAGTAATGTAGCAATTTCTTACTGTCATCTTCTATGTAATCCTTCCAGTCAAATGTGCTCATTGTTACATTCACAAAAGTCCCGTTTGAGTCCATTGTGCCATTAAAGAAGGAAGTGGTGTTGCTTTCAAAAGCAGAACCGCTTGGGGGCCATTGCAAGCATTTATTCCGCAGGTTGCCCATGAACAGCTGCAGGCCAATGAGAGCGAACACGCTCAGACAGAAGACCGTCAGGATCATGACGTCAGAGAGCTTCTTCACAGACTGGATCAGGGCGCCCACGATAGTCTTTAAACCTGAGGAGGGAGACTGCTGGGTCAACTGAGGGAGAGGGCCACGCCCACACGTCCCCTTAATGGTCACACACATTCTCAGTCCCAGCTTTGTGGACAGCCAGATGGTTTGAGAAATGGGTGATGAGCAGATTTCATTTGTGAACAACGCGCTTTCTGGAGGTTAAAAGTGGAAGTGTAAATATCTAGGCAGGAAGGTGTGTGTGTGTGTGTGTGTGTGTGTGTGTGTGTGTGTGTGTGTGTGGCTTCACATGCTGCTACAAACATGAAAAGATGCAGGTCCAATTATTTTTCATTTCTCATTTTGTGTTTCAGGAAGCTATTTCCCTCCAAGCCATTCTTTATACTAGCTTCCAAGTAGCAATGATTTAGAGGAGAAAAGAATTTTAAAATGATAAAAACAGCCACGTGCATGCTGTTTAATAATATTTTCTCTTTAAAAAGATCCCTTCTTGAAATTGATCTGCAATGAATGGTAAAATCCAAGTCAGTTAATAAAGCCATGGTAGCGAAGCTATTTTAAAACTGTAAAAGAGAAAACTTGACATTATAAATGCAAAGAAAAAAATAGAGGAAGAAAGCAAAAGTAGTATTTTTATAGACATCATGCAATTCTCCATTGAACTCAAAGGCTGACTTCATAAATAAGCATATGATTGCTAAAATTTTAGAAACTGGGATGCGTTGAAAAATCAGCTAGCTTCTCAGAGCTAACAAGAATAATAAGCAACAATACTAACGCTATAAGTGTGATTTCAACTTCACTATTATTACCGTATATTCAGATAGCCTCTGTGTTCAACCCAGCTCTCACCTGGAATGACTGAAACTGGGTTTAATGCTTGGAGAAATCTGAATGTTCTCAACGCCGAGACATTACCCAGGTCCACAAACTCTGTCACTTATCTGCAGTAGGGAGTTCACACACAGACACAGCCACGCACCACAACAGTTGGAGATATAAGGGGCCTATGGTCATACATCAGTTTCTTCTTACCTGGGATTACAGAAATCGTTTTCAAAGCTCTCAAGACTCTGAAAGTTCGAAGAGCAGAAACATTGCCTAGGTTTACAAATTCTGTTATATACCTGTAGGATAAAATCTGAGTTACTGACAGTTTTGGCAAAGTTTATATTAAATAAAGAATGCCAGCTAGGTTTGACATATTAAGTCCTTGAGTTAAACAAGTGGAACTGTTATAGGGTTGAAGGTGCCATATGATAAAAGCTGCTTCTAAGGATTAAAATTTTGTTGCTTTATTTCAATATAATTTTCACTAATGTAAACAAATGTGTGTTCAAAATGAATCGAAGTACAATTGGTGGTATTAAATTATAGTCGATGAATAACTTAATTTTGATGAAGTAGAATACTGTATGACATGAAAGTAATACCATTTTTAGCTCATTTGCCAGATAAATATACCTTGTAATATGTATTCTAATATGTATCTTCAAAGTATATGAAGCATATAGTTAATTTGATTAATAAGCAGACTCTATATTTAAAATACGCCACAACATGATTTTTTTAAAATATATTTTTATTGATTTCAGGGAGGAAGGGAGAAGGAGAGAGAGAAACATCAATGACGAGAGAGAATCATAGATAGGCTGCCTCCTGCACACCCCACACTGGGGATTGAGCCCACAACTCCGCATGTGCCTCTGACTGGAATCAAACCTGGGACTTTTCAGTCTGCAGACCAATGCTCTATCCACTGAGCCAAACTAGCTAGAACATGCCACAACATGATTTATGCTGCAACTATTTTCATTCCTTTGAGTTTATCAATTTTTCAGAAATACTCACGCCATCACAATGACACTGAAATCCAACCAGTTCCATGGATCACGAAGGAATGTAAAATTTTCTAAGCAAAATCCTCTTGCCAAGATTTTTATTAGAGACTCAAAGGTATAGATCCCAGTGAACGTGTACCTAGGAAAACCATCCAAATAAAAATTAACAATTTTGTTTGAACTGTTGAAATAGATGGTTTCAAATACAGCAAATCTTTTCCTTCTTTGGATTTTCAATTTACTAAAATTTTGTTCCTATTTTCAGTTACCAAAAAAAAAATTTAGTTTAATTAATCTTATAAAATTAATTAAAATATAGCTTAATTAATCTTTGACTAAAGGATTAAGCTGAAGAGATAATATTTTCCCCAAAGAATATTAGCTTATTTACTACTTAAATTTTAGAGTAAGTTTCCTATCTTATGAATAATCAAACTTGACTCAAGTTACATTATCTGATTAAAATATAAAATAAGCTATATATGTAGTTTCCAATTTTCTTATAGCCAAATAAATAAGAAGGAACCAGTGAGTCTAATTTTTCTATTATATGTTATTTAGACCAATATACCTAAATTATTATCGTTTTAACCATTAAGACTAGCCAAATTTCAAGTTTCAATGGCTTCAGGTGCCGGTGTTTCCCTCACTGGGTAGTTCTAGAGGTAATATTTCTTGGGTTGTTTATTTATAATAAAATATTTCATTCAAATTTCATAATGATTAGAATTATTTTGGGGGATATTTTACATCTCAAATCTAAAAAATAGACTTAAGAGGCAGCCATAGAGTTATACAACTGCTTCTCTTTCTCTTCACATAATATGTTTTATTAAATATAATAAAACATAATAGAAATATTATCATAAGAAACTTTTTAATTCATTAGTATTTAAGTGTGTATATACAATTACCAAATTTCAGGGATAAAATTCCTGAATTTAACCTTGCACCAGCTACTATCTCTATGCAATTGGGCCAAATCACATAAACACGCTCAGATTCAAATTCCAGCTCCTAAAATGGTGAAAGACTTTTCCATTTCCTGTTTACATAGTGAATTTCTAGCCCTTCCTTCCTTAAGTGTTGACAATGTAACTTATTTCTATTTCTTCCAAAAATAACCGAAATGCTTGCTTGTCAATATTGTGTTCTTTTTTAAAGTGCAATTTGAGTTTATTCCTCAGATTATTTCATCCAAGCCACAAATATTTGATTCACTCTTATTAAAAATCATTATATTTTCAAACCTACTAGAATTTTATATGTGAAAAAAATGAGTGTTATTTTGCAGTTTCCTGTTGAAATTTTCTTATACGAGGAACAAAGAAAGCAGAAGAAAATGTGTGCAGAAATCTCCGCAACTAAATTTTTTCCTCCTCTTTTAACCAATTCAGTTGATTTGAAAAGGAATATATTTTATTGCTACCTTTACTAACTATGAAGTAGCTGACTTTATTAGGAAGAGAGATAATTTTCAATGTCAAGATTATATTTACTTGTGTTTTAATTTGATTGTTTATGTACTAACACATAATCATCAAGATATTACTGCTTGGAGAGAAAGCCAGCCTTGTAAAAGGCCATAAGAGACAGTTCATGTGTATGTTCTATTTATCACACTAATGGTTAGTGCCTTATGGTCTACACTTACACAATTCTGAGTAATCTACAGTTACTAGGAGTAAGATTAAATTCCCTACTTCTATTCCATTTTTTTTTTTTTAAGTAAAAAATTTTGCCTGACTAGCATGGCTTAGTGGTTGACTATTGACCTATGAACCAGGAGATCACAGTGTAATTCCCAGTCAGGGCACATCCCCAGTGTGAGGCGTTCAGGAGGCAGCCAATCAATGATTCTCTCTCATCATTGATGTTTTTCTCCCTCTCCTTTCCTCTCTGAAATCAATAAAAATATATTTTAAAAAAAACACGAAAAGTTAAGTAAAAATTTTGTTGGGATACTTGGAGAATATGGTGAGTGTTGATAGCTATGGAAGGAAGAGTCCTAGAGCTTACCATAGGAGACAGATTGTAAGAACAGGTGTTGAGAAGTACCTATTACCAAACTAGCTCAAACAGGTAAGTGAGAATCGAGGAAACCTTGATCTTTCTTGGCTCGGTGCCCACTAGGCTCCTACTCATCCTGTTGATTCTGTCTAGATTGCTTCTCCCCCTAACCTGCAGTAATTTTGTCTGTATGTCTATAAAAGTGCCTTGTCTTACATCATATGACCCTCACTATACAGTGTGGTCCTCAGGCCATATCTGTGCATGCCATCTCTTTGTCTTCTTTGTGCAGGGACTGTTTCTGCTCTGATGACTTCTGTTTTCATGTCAGAACTGAGTTGTCTTCCCTTTTCATTGGATTTTGGGGTTTAAAGATGGTTTTTTTCTGTAACCACTAATATTTTACTTGTTTTTGTTTTTTGTTTTGTTTTTTGCTTGAGATAATTGATCAGAAAACCTGTGTAAACTTTTCCAAATGAAAGATGTAATTCAAAAACAATTGTAAGGCTAAATTTATTTTTGTAATGGATATCGTCAACTCTAAAAATGACTTTAAAAGAGAGACCTGCATATTCAGGTGATAATATTCAGGTGTCATGTAAACATGTTTAAATGCTTGAATAACTTTTGGTGGGAAAAGTCCATACAGAATAGTGGTATAGATATATGTTCATTTGTTAATCTCCAGATCATAAGTGGCAACTGAGAATGTTGTTAAATGGCTTGCTTCAAATATAAAAACTTAATTTTCTACTTACTAAAATAATTTCTAGGGAGCATTTCCAAGCTACTGTAAAAAATCTTTAATGTGCTAAGCCACTGGCAAATGATGGCTTAGGATGGTACAATAAATCTTCATGGAAATCTATAAAAAATAGTTAGAAATAAAACTACAGTTTTCATCATAATAACCCATCTCCTATTAGAAATTATTTTTAAAACTATAACAATAAAAATATTATATTAACTTTTCTTTACTAAACCAAATACCTAATTCTTGTGTTATACCATACATAAATAGCTTATGTGATCTAAATACCTTATGCTTCACTGAAAAACAAAACATGTTTCTTTATCATGAATAACGTGATATGTGATTTATGGCCTCATATGTGGGGATAATATTGTTCTAGTGCAGAAATTGTGTTATTTAATGCACAATGTTCCCTAGCCTATTGATGTTTTGAAACAATCAGGGGCATCTTTCCCCCACACTTAAGTAGAACATCCTGAGCAATAAAAGAACTTAATACTAAAGCGGAAAATGGTCAGAAGTGCCTCATTTAGTGCAAGCAGAGTCTCATTTAACATGCCCAAGAGCTACTGTGCCTCTTACAATATTGAATCAAATGTTTTATTTTGATAATATCTTTTAAATGTCCCCAGGGTCTCCATCTCAAGGGAGAAAGGACAGGACTCGGGGTCTGAGTCTGCAAAGTAGTTGCTGGCTGTGATTTTAGGTCCAGATATCCATAGAGAGTTAACTGGGCCAGTATCTTTTCATTGGGATTGTTATTGTTTTCATTAGTGTAATAATTACAGTTTCATAAGTTTGAGTAATATTTCCTTTATCATCTTTTCCTCTTAAGCCCTTTTATTTTTTGAGTATACTTTTGTGGAGGCATTTTATTTCTTTTATGAAATACATTTCTGATGTTTTAGCACGATGCTAAAGTAAACTATATATCTGAATATCTAAGTAACTTAGTTACCTAAATGTATTTTTCCTAAATATAATATATAATCAAAATGCCCAATATAATAATATAGAGCTAAACACCTATAGCAATAGACGAGAATTATTTTATCCCTCAAATCTTTCAAATGGTCATTGTGTCTAAAATACATAAATTTGATTGAGTATTAACTTATATGAAATGATTGGTTTTGTTCACTAGCTTTTATATGCTATTAATAATCTTTCTTAAACAGATACTATCTTTCATTTGTTGGGAAAAAAATACCTAATTGAAGAAAAACTCCCCCCCCCCAAATTCCCTTATTTTCTTTCATATTACAGAAATTTTTTTTTCTTAGAAGTGTTTAGCCTGACTTCCATAAGTCAGACCATAACCATAAGGAGATTGCTAGAGAATGTGAGTGTGCATTTCTAATTGCAAGAAGTCATTCCTACTTACTCTACATTCTTTGTCCAGTCTGGAGGGTTACTCAAGGTCATAAATACACAGTTGGTCAAAATAGTGCACATGATAAGCATGCTGAATAAAGTAGGTTAGTTAAGGAGTCAATGCTAGTATATTATCATGAGGCTTTACAAATGATCCAAATCATGCAACTATCACAAATACAAATTACCTGTGAAATTAAACTTACTTATTATTAGTTTTAAAACAATGAAAAAAATAATAAGAAACTTCAAAGCCTGTTATATATTCTTGGTCCACTCTTTTGTAAATTTTATGTCATTTCCTCACAAAACTGAATTTAATAGGAAGAGATCTCCATGTGAAGTAAGTGGGGACTCTGCATTCCAGTCAGTTATGTGAAATTGCACCGCAGGAGGAAACGGCTGTTATTTAGTGAGTTTACAGTATAACACAAGTGTAAAAGTTGTAGTTCAGGTATAATTAAAACTATCCGCTGACAGACAAAATGTTAATAAATACAATATAAAACCCTAAGAATGGATAGGCCAGTACAGCCAAGGATTCCATTGACTGAGGGTTCTACTGTAATGAGATAGTCTAGTAATCTTATAGTGACTAAACAGATACACACCATTTTGAGGGAATTAGTGTGAATCTGCCTATATGAAATGCTTATTCTTGAAACTGCCTCAAAAAAGCACACCTTTTTATCATCACTTGTTTGAAAATTTTATTGAAAGCCACACTTTTCTGTCATTTTACATGTACCTTTTAAAAAAATATATTTTATTGATTTTAGAGAGGAAAGGAGAGGGAGAGAGATAGAAACATCAATGATGAGAGAATATCATTGATCGGCTGCCTCCTGCACACCCCCCACTGGAGATTGAGCC